>PVJD01005538.1:0-114016 GCA_004026545.1 Mormoops blainvillei | reverse complement strand
ACCCTCCCACCCAGGTTGTTCTCAGTGGGCGAGTAAAACCCACAATTATGACAAAGATGAGTTTACAGACGGGGCTCCCACGGGCCAGGTCTGTGCTAAGACCGTCACTACATGAGCCCGTTCACGCCCCCAGGAAGCGGGTCTGGAGGGGCCCTACCTTGGAATAGGCTAGATGCCTGAAGGCCTTGCGGGCCTCCAGTGGTTCCAGGAACTCCACGATGGCCGTGACACCACCCTCGGGCAGCAGCACGCGGCCCAGGCTGCCGAACCGGCCGAAGACCTCCTGCAGCTCGGCCGCCAAGGTGCCCACCGGCAGGTTCTTCGCCAGAATCACGGTTTTGCTTCGCTCGGCAGCAGCCTGCGAGGGGGAGGAACACACTTGGACCAACGAGAGGGACGGGTCCAGCCCCTGACACCAGCACTGATCAGCGGTTGACTCCAGACCAAGTGCCCCTTTGGGACCTCTGTCATTGGGCACTTCGGAAGTGGGCCCAGGAGATGCCACCATCTCAGGCACATGGACCCACAAATAACAAGCGGCTCTGAGGAACGGATAGGGCGAGGACTCCAGAGTGGACCCCCCTGGTCAAACCCCGGCCCCTCTGCTCCGGAGCCGTGGCAGACCCTGCCAGCGCCCACCGCAGCCCTCGCTGGGCCCTCCAGAGCCCAGGCCGGTGTCGGCGTCTCAGCACTGAGGGCCCTTTCCAGCCACTGCAGACCGCCTGCTGCCGCACGTGGCACGCGACAGGCATCGGTGGCAGCCCAGGGCTCACAGAAGCTGGTGCACCCTGAAGGCCTTTGGGGGAGTCCCACAGGCGGCTCCAGGCAGGGCTCAGGCCGCCGCTGTATGCGGGGCTGTCCTCAGCACACCCTTCACTCGTCTCCTTCCCCAGCTCGGCCTTTCTCACCAATGCTCTCTGCCCCGTCCGCTATTTGCCCTTGAATTTATCTCAGAGCCTGTTTTTGGAAGAACCTGAACCAAGTCACTAGCTACGTGGCCTGGAGAGAGGTACGGAGCGGAGCCTCGGCCCCGCCCAGCCTGAGGGCACAGCAGCTGTTTCTCAGGGCTGGGGAGGCTGGGCTCACGCCAGCGGCTCTGCGTGAGCATCAGCAACTGTTCCACTGAACGAGCCTGCTGGCGAGGTACTAAAGAGTCACAAAAACGTAACGCACATATCCCTGGTAAAAGGACCACCTGGGCCCGAGTCGCAGTGCAGCCACTGACCTAACCTGAAACCCTGGGTCGACTGCTTCCCCATGGCCCGCTGTCTTCTCACCTGCCAAGTGGGCTAACGGTAACACCCATGCGTGGGCCTCACGGGGTCGCCTTGAGGACCGCGTGAGGCCTGTGGCGTGGAAGTGCCTGCAGGTGGGAAGGCCTGGGCACCAGTGGGCTCTTCAGGTGCAACAATTCGGGCGTGGGCTTGGGCCTGTGTGCAAACCCAGCCCCGCCCTGATTGGCTGTGTGACGCAGGACAAACGGCATCACCCCTATGACTGTGGTCCCTTCTGTGCCACAGGAGCACAACAGTGCTGCCTTCCCACAGTTCCTGTGAGAGTGATGTGAACTACGGAAACAGAAACTTACAGGGCGCTTTGGTGCGTCCTCATAAATGGTAGCTACTCATGTACTTACCTACCTACCCACCCACCTCTGTTCCATCAACCCCACTTTCTACCCACCGACCCACTCATCCTCCCTCCTACCTCCCCATCCCGCTCTCCTGGGCACCCTTTCAAGGTCAAATCTAAGGTTGGAAACCCGAGGAAGGAGCTGTTTGGGAATCAGAAGCTGCTACCGAGTTCAGGCTCCTGCCACAGGCGCTTTGCTGGACTAAGTCACCTCCCTCTCTCACAGCCTCAGTTTCCTCGCCTGTGAGATGAAGGGGAGGGTGGGTACTCTAGACATGAACAGCTGGTGACCCTACGAAGAACAGTGCCTGGTGGAGAGAGCACCTGTGGAGGTGCTGACCTTTCCCCCGCCTGCTTTGGGAAAGGTCCAACACTCCTGACGGACGACAGGTGCTCTCAGTAAGGAGCTGGGTGGGGGCACAATGGGATGTCTGCCCCCGCCTAAGGTCTCTATGAAGGAACCATGGGTTATGAGGCAGCCCTCTTGCATGTGGCCCCGAGAGACACCATCCCGGTCAGATGGGCCCCTTGTGTCAGCCCACATGATTTCCCTATTTTCTTCAGAGACTGAAAATTAGTGCTAATCATCGCCCTTGCAAGGCCTGGTCCTCAAACCCAACGGCGCGCCTGACCCGAAAGCTGGCAGCAGCTGGGGCCCGAGCAGCCGAGCCGGCCGGGCGGACCCACCTGGCTGAAGGAGTCCAGGCTGACCCCGTGGTCGATGAGGAAGCGCCGTACTTCTTGGACAAGCTGGGTCTCCCCCAGGGCCACGCGCACAGCCACGCTTCCCTTGGTCTCCTGTGGGACAGGGGAAAGGAAGAGGCCCCGTCAGCCTGGGAAGGAGGCCTGGGTGGAGAGGACCTGCCGATGCCCCTCGCCGACCCTGCTGACTTGCTGTCTCTGGCTTCTGCATCTCTCACCGTCAGTCAGGGGCCCTGGGCCGCTCTTTGGCTTCACCTTCGCTCTCCCTCCACTCCGGTCACATGGGCCTCTCTGCTGCTCCTCCCCACCAAGCTCATCTTGGTGTCTGCAGACACCAAGCTCATCCCCACCCCAGCACGCCGCCCCCGCCCCAACCCCTCATGGTTGGCCCAGAGCCGGGGACATCAGATGGGCTGCTCACTCACGTGGTCAAACACTTGGCTCTTGGTGGCGCTGTACTTCTGTGCAATGGCGTCGGCCACGGCATTGGGGCCCATGAACAGCGTGTTCCAGTTGTGAGCGCTAACAGGCAGAGGCAGAAGAGGGACATCAGGTCACGGCTGAACAACGGGACCAGCGTGCTCACCGGCCTGCCTTTCTAAGCCCTGAAGCCTCCCCGTCCCCACAACTGGCCTGGGTGGACCAAGCACCCAGGGTCTTGGGACAAGGACGGCAACGGTGCTATTAACAGCCCCTGGCGTCTGTCAAGCACCTACTCCGTGCCAGGGACTAAGCGCCTGGCATATGTCAGCTCACTTAACCCTCAGAAGACTGCTTCACTAAGGCACCACCATGACTCTCCCCATCGTGCCGACGAGGAGACGGGGCCGAGCCAGCTTACAGACGAAGTGGAACCCACCACTGGGAGCCAGAGCACGCGGCGGCTGGGAAAGAGCGGCCGAGGGCGGCGGGAGCCTGGGTCGGGGCGGGGCCCAGAGGCGGGCTGTGCGTCAGCACCTGGAGCTGTTGGCTTTGTCTTTAGATTCTTTCTTCTTCTTGTAGGAGGATGACCCTGGGCTGCTGTCCTCCTCGGGGGCCTCCTTCCTGATGGTGGACGGCAACACGTGGAGCATCCTGCCCTGGAGCGGGGCGAGTGAGGGGGTGAAGGGCGGAAGGGGCGGGCGGGTGCCCCTCCATCCTGCCCCAGGACGTCGGTCCCCTCAACAAGTAGGCTGCGCTGTGCGAAAATCCTCATCGGAAGACGTGACCTCAGGCCGGACAGCCCTGTGGTTACCCTCAAACCAGAACGGGGGCCTGGCCACGTGACACAGGGACCCGGCACTGGGGCGGAGGCCATCTGTCACTGCCTCACAAAGGGAGCTGGTTGGTTTGTAAGTGCCGCCGGAGACAGCACCACCCCCTCAGGCCTGGGCCCCATCCTGTCCCTGCAACGTGAGGTCCGGCCTGGGGGCCACAGAGAGACCGATAAACCATGAATGAAGGAATGGAAAAGAGGGGAAAGGGAGGAGAGGCAGCCCAGGCTGGAGGACGTGCGCCAAGCACCTTACCTGGAGACACGTGCCCTTACATTCCATTGTGGCCATTTAATAGGACTACACCCAGATTCCCTCCTTCCTTTTTCCTCTTTCAAGTGCTGTTTCTCCAGACAGAAAGCGCACACTTATTCATTCAACACTTTGAGTGCCTACTCTGTGCCAGGCGCTGTCCAAGGTGCTGACAGATCAGTGAAGCCAGGGCAGACCCTGCCCTCAAGGAGCTCTACCCTCTAGCAGCTGCCCGCGCCACTGGGCGTGCTCTTAGAAATGTGGGGTGTGCACGCACGTGCCTGCGCACACATGGCATCTCCCCATCACCGGGGCCCAGCAGCCCCCGCCAGCCCGGAGCAGTCACCTGGAACACCTGCCCGTCCACCTCCGCGTAGGCCTTCACGGCATGCTCGGGGAACATGAAGGTGACGAAGGCAAAGCCCTTGGGTTTCTTGGTCAGGCTGTCGATGGGGTAATGCAGCTCAGACAGGGGACCTGTGGGTGGGCAGGTATCAGCGTCCGCCGCAATAACAGCGGCCCGGGAGGTCGCACCAAGCTGCCTGAAGACAGGGTCCTGTTCAGGGCTTCTCTGTCCCCACGCCAGGCACTCGTCTATGCTCTGATCCTCCAAGACCTACAGTGGGCCTCCGATGAAAGTGGGAGACGCTCCGGGGGATCTTGGAAGCATCGAGACCTCATTGTCATTTTAAATCCTAACTTCCTTCCTTCAATGGCCATGGTCGTACAAATACACCGTGTGACCCAGTTAAACTCAGTTAAACTATGGATCTTCAAGTTCATGTCCTGTGAAGTACTAAGGGCAACGAGGACTACAGCACAAATAACCCTCGTGAGCAAACAAGTCTGGATGCTCAGTTTGGAGGGTAAGGCCACTCAGCCCGAGGAGCACGGCCGTGTGCTCACACCAGCACGGGTACTGGATTTCCACGGCGGAGGCAAGGGTTCGGGTAGGAAGGGGCAGTGCGGAAGAAGGACCAAAGATCTTTGGTCCTGAGTTCAGAGTGAGAGCTGACAGAGGATGGGTTCAGACAACAAAAGATGCCCGTAAGGTGACCGACTGCACTGAGCTACACACATCATGTGGGAATTCTCACAGCCGCTCAGCGATCGTCAGCCCCATTTCGTGGATAAGAAAACTGAGAAGGGAAGGGAAGGTCCTCAGGCCAAGGTGAGGGGCTGACGGGAGGCGACTGGGACCTGAGCTCTCAGGCCAGGGGCCCTGGGTGTGAGCCCTGACCCGGGGCCGCGCCCTACCGAACTTAGAGAAGAGCTGCTCCAGGTCCTCCTCGCTGCTGGTGTAGGGCAGGTTTCGCACGAAGAGCCTCCCGGAGTCGGCCAGGTCCTCCTCCTCCTCGTTCTCCCCAAGCGTCCGGCCTTGCCAGGGTTTGGCGCTAGTCTTCAGGGGCCCCTTGGCAATGGGGACATTCTGTTCCCTGAACACCTCGATGTAGCGGCCCCCTGCACAAGGAGAGGGGTCAGAGCTCCGGGGACAGGCCCGGAACTTGCCAGTGACTCAGGGCTGACTGCTCGGGGTTGGCGGCGGCTGCTGTGCCTCCTCCAAGCCGGATCCCCTCCCGCTCCGTAGTTTTCCGTTGCTTAGCGCACCGGGTTCCTCCCCATCTCTCCCCCTTTATGTGTTTACTCTAACTCAGCTGCACAAGCGCAGGGCCTTGGGTCTGCTCCGCTCGCCGCTGTCTCCCCAGTAACTAGGGCAGGGCCTCGATGGAGATGTAGGAGCACGTGAATGACTAAACGAACCCCTGCCACCACGCAGACTGGCACCGGTCCTGGTGTCCTTACCCATATATTCTCTGTTGCATTTCAAAGCTTTCTTCACTTCCTCTTCGCTGCTGAAATCCACAAAGACGTACCCTGAGAAAGGACAATGACAGCGGTCAAATCTGTAGGCCCTGTGGACAGCCACGGAAGGCACCCGCATTGTGCCAGGTGTTCAGGAGAATCTGAGCGGAAAGTGGGGAAACGCTGTTTGCCAATTCTTCAAAACACAAGGATTCCCTCCCACCAGCGGCCAAGTCTCCCTTTGCTGGGAGCGTTTGGGCCCTGGGGACTGGTTTTACAATGAAGATGCTGGAACTAAGGCATAGGAAACACAGGTGGCCTCTGCCTCCCTCCCAGCCGCACCTACCCTGACTGGGACCTGCTCTGGGACGACGGGCCTATGGTGGCCATGCTGCGACCTGACTCAGCACCAGAGGGGCTGTCCACACTGCCACTGTGCCCACGAGCCTGAGGTCCCGACACGCACAGAAGCAAGCACGGGGAGCCCAGTCCTGCGAGGTGGCAGAGCAGGAGGCATTCCCCTGCTTTTCTAGAGTGCACTGACGCACCCAGGGGCTCGCAGCTGACAGGAGGCGGTGCTGTGACCTGGTCCACCCCCACGGGGTTTGGTCTCCACTGCGAGGCTGTTTAGATCCCCTCCGCTGTGCTTCTCCCTCCCCTCTGCTCCCGCACCCAGACGCCTCACCTGCCCCGTCAGCACCCTTCACTCTCTCTCCTCCACTTCAACCCCCTGCAGCCGCAGCCAGGTCCTGCCCACTGCCCGGCCTCCCTGGAGGGGACTGCAAAAGCCCCTACCTGGCCCACCTGCCTCACTATGGGCACTGCCCCAGCCAGAGGCTACTCTGAATCTGATGGTGGCCTCCTTTTCCTTTAAGCCTCCAGGGAACCCTTGTACCTGGGCTGAAGTCCAGTCATTACTGAGCCCCAGGCCCGGGGGCCAGCCTGCCCCCTCCAGAGCTCTTCTGGGGGGACATCCTGTCACTTCTCCAAACCATCTGGCTCCAAGGCCTAAAATACGGTTCCTCAGTCCTGACAACTCAAGTGTGCGCCCCTCACCCTGCCTCGGCCACTCCTGCTCCCCCTTCTGGTCTCTGAAGTGCCGTGACAGTGGGGGTACCACCAACCACCACCACCACCAATATTAACAATAGCTCTCAGGAGTCAGGGAGTGTGCGATAGGTGTTTGGCGCTGTTTTAAATGCTGTGTGTGTTAACTCACTGAATTCTCACAACTAAATGAGACGCGGCCGCCCTACTGCAGAGAGGGATGGCAGGTCAAGGGCCCTGTCTCGCGGCCAGGGCTCCCGTGCTCAGCGGAGAGCCAGGCAGGAGGTATGGAAGCCTGAGGGCGACAGGACCAGACCATGAGCAGAAGCCCTTTCCTCCCTGACTCTGGCCCCTGCCGATCCCAGCTGCTCGGTCCGTGCCAGCGTCTTCTCGCTCAGGCTGTACTGCATGCCCGGCGCTGACTGGCGGGCCATGGCGCGGTTCTCTGGGCAGCGCCAGCTCTGCGGCTGCGTGTCCTGCGGCGCCCGGCCTGGCCCATAAGCAGGTACAGGCAGGCTCCCACCTCTCCGAGCCCAGGCCCTTCCTTCCAACACATGCCCCGCCCCAGGGCTCCGAAGCCCAGGGCATAAGGGGCTGGCTGCCCAGAGTGGAAACCTGGGAGAGAGCAGTGAGGGGTGAGAGCACACACTCTTAGCAGCTCAGAACGCTGCCTGTCAGCACCGCTGCCCCGGGACTTTGCTTGGTGGACCCCAGGACCACAGGCGAGCCATCGGGCATACGTGCAGGCCGAGTATGAGGCAGGGAGACAAGAGAAACTGTGAGAACTACACACACTAGGTGCCAGAAGCAGGGACAAGTGGCAGACCCCTGCCCCCGGCAGTCCAACCAACCCACAAACCCACAAACAGGAAAAAGAACAGCCGCCCTTCAAACATCTCCCCGGCCCACCCGCCCCAGTCTTCCATGGTGCCATCTGCAGCTGCAGCCCCACAAAACATCCCAGGCCTTACCTGTTTTGTTCCCATGGGCATTTCTCACTATGCGAATGGCCACCGGTTTCAGGGGTGCCAGGAATTCCAGAACATTTTTCTACAAGGAGGAAAAAAGTTTTCCCCCTTTACTAACCCAGTAATAAAAGTGCAACCCAAATAAAGAAGCATGGGCCAAATTTCTGAATTCCGAAAGATTAGCAGTGTTTTGCCCTTTACAATTTCTCTCTTTCCTCTGAATTATACACATCATTCCTCCATCGTCAAATAAAGCTTGGAAAAATTTGAAAAAAAATTGGAGATAAAAACTAAATATAAAATAGTCATGCCACCATCAGCACTTTAAAGCGTGTGTCTGATCTTTTTCTTTCCCCGCAAGCACCTTTTTATGTATCTGGGGTTAAATCTGGCCTTTCCAATTTCTCAACAGAACATGAATGTTTGTTCATGTTACTTCATGACGACGATACACTTTAAGATGCTACTGTGGGTGGTCCCCATTTTCTGAACTATTTCTCTACTCTGAACATGACAGTGATTTAAACACATTTTAAAACTGCACAAACCCAGAGTATAATATTTTAGAGAACCAGCACCCAGAAGCTTGGGATGTCCGGACAGCCAGGCCAAAATGCCACAGATTAGTGGAGGGCGTCCGACACAGCTCTGGATTCTCCCCAGTACAAATTCAAGCTTTTAAATAATGTCAAATGATCAAATTATCCCCAAAAACATTTTCTCATTTTTAGGTGCCTGTTGGGAGAGCCTCCCTAGTTATAGGAGGATATAAGTGTCTGTGTGTCTCTTGCGCTGTTCCATGCCCTGTGTCTTTTATTTGATTACATACATTTTGGAGAAGCTTCCATGGTGTTTTTCAATGATGCGAAACATTCTAGTTTTTCAAAGTACCACAGTTTAGTTAACCACGTTAACTAAATCTCGACTTTTTCAACCTTGGCGCTAGAATATTTGGTTGACATATAAAAAGAATCTTGCCCTGGTTGGTGTGGCTCAGTGGATTGAGCATCGGCCTGCAAACCAAAGGGTCGCTGGTTTGATTCCCAGTCAGGGCACATGCCTGGGTTGTGGGCCAGGTCCCCAGTTCGGGGCACATGAGAGGCAACCACACAGTGATGTTTCACTTCCTCTCTTCCTCCCTCCCTCCCTCCCTCTCTCTCTAGAAATAAATAAAATCTCTTTTTTTTAAAGAAATCTTTTCTTCTACTGTATTTTGTCACTGTTTGCGGAGAGGAAAGAAGTGACTGCGTTCTGTGTCTTAATTTTGCAAAAGGCCATTTAATGCTTATTTTTGTTTTTTGTTTGTTTCTTTAATGAAAGCATGGGATTTTCTGCGTGGCTGGTACTGAAAGGCTTTTGATCCTGAATTACCAGACAACTCACATAGTCTTCTATAACTCAAACCACGTGACTCAGAAGTTGGTTACGTTTTACTTTTCAAAAATTAGTAAGCGGAAACACTATCGTTAAAGATGAACCCTTCAAGAGAAAAAGAGGGTAAAAGATGATCAAGTATTTAGCAAAAGCAGATATACGTGTGATTTACAAAATGTGAAAGAATGATCGATCTCACTAGTAACTTAAAACATAAATTAAAATGAGATGCCATTTTTCTCCTCCCATACTGATGAAGATTTATCTCTAGGGCTCACGGAAATGGACCTGCTCGCACTCTGCTGAAGGGAGTATAAATTAGCAGCGCTTCAGGAGGGACACTGCCACTGTACAGTAAACCTTAAAAACGCGCACATGTGCCTGTGTAAAATGCAGATCCAGAGCAAAGGCTGCCAAAGCACGACCCACAGCAAGTGTCGCCCATGACCTGCAAGCCAATACTGGTTCTTACATTTTAGAAGGGCTATTTAAAGAAAAAGAAGAAGAGGGGGTGGAAGAAGGCTGAGGAGGAAGAGAAGACAAAGAGGAATAACAATAACAATAATAATAACAATAATAGTAATAATAGAGGACAACGGAGAGGACGTGGACATGCGGCGCACAACAGCTCAAACGCGACCTTCACGGAGAAAAGCCTGCTGCCCGGGGCGCACGGAACGCCAACCGCATCATTATTTGCGAACAGCAAGGGAGGAGCAGCCCCAGGTCCCACCTTAGGGGCGGGTGCCTGCGTCCGCGGCAAGGACTGCACGCACGTGAGAAATGACTTTGTAGCACAGCATTCGACAATCAAAGATATTTATGGCCTTTCTTAATGATGAGGGTGGGTTCGAAATAGTTCCTACTGTAGGACTGCTTTTTAAAAATAAAGGACAGAAATCACTGTTTATACACGAAGAAAAAAATGTGGAAGGAGAAACACCCAGAACTTGGGAGTGGCTGTGACCGAGTCAGACTTGCACGAGGAAGGAGACTTTAACGAGTGTTCTCTGCTCTGCAGACCCCGAGCCGGCCGACTACAGCACACGGGCCCGACTGGGCGCGCTGCCTGTTTCCGTGAACAAGGTTTCACGGGCACATGGCTGTGCCCATTCATTTACCCGTCGGCTCAGGCCGCACCTCCCAAGACACCGACTGTGGGTCACGAAGCCTTAAATATTTACTAGTTGGCCTTTCTTGTTTTCTAATAGCAGAAATCTGCCCACCCTTCGCACACAGGACCTGAGAGTGGAACCAGTCCTTCCCAGGCTCGCGACAGCCACCCGTTTCCTGACCCTGGCCACGCCTGACGTCTTATTTACTGGCCTTTTGGCCCCCCATTCTTCCCAGCTCAAGTCCTCAACTGATCCTGAATCCCCAGGCCGCACAGACTCCTGGCACCCCACCTTCATGTCTGGCTCCCTGCTCTCGTCCCCAGTTAGTGGCACAAACCTCTGTGACGTTGAACGGGGCCCCGCGCAGCTTCACCGTGTGGGGGGTGGTGGGTTCCCTCTGGGCGGCTGGTTTCTCGGTCTGAGTGATGGCAAAGAACAGACAGATTGGGGCACAGTGAGTCCCAGGCACAAGTGACATCTTGCACCTGGACGTCTCAGGGAGAGTGCAGAGGCACACGCCACCAGGGCGAGCCAGGGATGCCGGCAGGACTTGCCCCACAGACGTGCAGTCCGGTCAGAGGCAGACAGAGCGTGCTCACAGGTGCCCCAGGCTGCGAGGGGGGCAGAGTGCGTGGGAAGCAGCCTGAGGTAAGGTGACGACTGCTGTCACCGATTCAGGGCTTACTCTGTGCAGACACCACTGTCCTACCGAATCTTCAAAAAGATCTTAGAGAAATGGTGGGTTCGGGATCTTTTCTGTAATTATGGAATCCAAATAGCTCTGAAACCCCAAAACCTCGAAATTCTTCCTTGTGGCAACAAAACCTGCTCAGACTTGAACTCATTTGCCAGGAACGCCCACTCTGACGGAGGGAATTGGGACTTGACACTTGTCCCAGGTAGCATGAGTGGTCACTTCTAGAGTCACTGCAGAAATAGTCATGTGCTTGACTAGGGGGCGCTGTCGCAGGTCCCACTGGGGAGCTAGGTTACACAGGGTACGGGGTGTCGTCCTGAAATCTGAAACCTTCCCAACTGTAGTCCACACTCAGGCGCAGAGACCTGGGGAGATGAGGGGACCCAAATGACACAACAAACTGTCCTGTGTCTAAGCAGAGAGGACTCCAGGTGGGAGACAAGGTGGCTGCCATGAGGGTCACTCCCACGTTTCTAATCTGTAGAGCCCAGCAGACCTGGGTCTGAGTCCTGACTCCTTTACTTCCCAGCTGTGACCCTGGGTAAGTCACTTCCCTCCTCTGGGCCGGAGTTCCCGCCTCTGTAAAGCAGGACACGAAAGACACCTGCCCCCACGATTGTCGTGATAGTCAATGACAAATGACATGGCAGGTGCTGTGCCTGGCATGTAGCGAGTGTTCAGTTAATTTTATCTGCTGCCGTAGGTGGGGTGACATCCGTCTGCTCTGCCACTAGACACAGAGTGTAACTGCCAGCATCCACCAGCGCCCCCCCGGGGCAGCCAGGCCTCGGCCGCAGGGAACATGGGTGAGTTTGCACAGACCTCCTCCCCTGCCCCTGGCCACACACACCTCTGCTCTGGTCACCAGTGGCTTCTTGTTCCCAGGTGGGGTCCCCTGCTCTGGGCCCGGTCCTGTCTTCTCTTGGTCCCGCTGGGCAGGGGGAGGGCAGGAATCCTCTTCCTCATCCTCACTCCCTTCGTCACAGTTCACGGCTTCATCTTCACTCTCCTCCTCCTCCTCCTCCTCCGCCTCCAAGGAAGACGGTGAGTCAGCCCTCACCACCTTGGACTTCAGGTAATCCATGTCCGACAGCTCCTTCCGCACGGCCGCCTTCGGTGTGGGGCCGTCCTCCTCTGGAAGACAGGGAGTCTGGGTCAGCAAGTCCTGTGCACACCGGAAGCCTGGGACGGCAGGGGGCATGGTGGTGCCGCTGGTGGGCAGCCTGAGGCGCCAAGCCCACCACGACCAGGTGCCCTGTGCCACACAGCCCCCGTGAGTCCTCTGGTGAGTGTCAGGTGCGGTGCCACGCAGGGGCTTTGAATTTTTGCAGGCCACACATCAAGGACTAGGCGGCTCCCCGCACCGGCCTGCCCCCATCATCCATTCTTTCAATGGCGACCTCTAGGGGTTTTTGCCGCTCCTGGGTGACACCCTCCAGTGGTTTCTAGGCATCACAGAAGCCACCGGAGCTCCTGCCCATCCTGCCGGCTGAGCCGACGGGTTTCTCCTCCCGTGCCAGCACCCAGGGCCACAGCCACCCTGAGCCGCGCAGAACGCCATCTGGTCGCTGTGCGTCCGCTGCCAGCTGTCGCCCCCGCGACCCCGCCCTGCCCTCTCGGCAGCTTAACAGGCACAGTAGTCACGCCAAATCCGTTCTCTTGCTTTAAGCCAAAATCGGCTCCCGACCCTCAATGACGCCCATTTGGGTCGCAACCGCTCACGCACCCGTCGTGCCCGCATACACTGCGAGCACCTTCTGAGGACAGGGGCTCGTCCCTCACCTCCTTCCAACCTATGCCAAGGGTCGCCTCCCCGAGGCCTTCCCCGGAGACTCGACTCTCCCCTCTCCTGCCTCCTCTCTGCACCCCTCGTCTTCATGTAGTATGCACTAAATGGGGGGTTCATTCCTCATGCTGTCACTAGGATGACAGCTCTATGGGGGTTCGATTCTTCTGTCTTTTGCTCACTGTTGTATCTTCAATGCCTAAAATGACGCTTGGCATACAGTAGGGGCTCGATATTTGAGTGACTGAATGAAGGAGTAAACGACCAAAATCAGTCAAGGCCAACGTTCCTGCCGTTGGGAAAACCACCCCCACTAGAGGGCAGTGTCTGCCACGGAGGGCCCCACGTGGGTGTAAGCCCATGAAAGCGCAGGCCGGTAAGTGTGCAGGAACTCACCGATGCACGCCAACGCCCTTACCTTCTGGGTCCTCCCCAGCTCTGCCGTCCTCGCTCTCCTGGCCCGAATCGGAGTCGAAGTTCAGGTAGTCGCTGGCTGGCTTGCTCTTCCCTTTCGAGGGCTCCGTGCCCAGGGCATCGTTAGCCCACGTGGCCGCCTGTGGCCGCTTCTGGTGGACCGACAGGAACTCCTGGAACTCAGTGTCCTTCTTCAGCTGGTGGCACCACAGCGGGGCAGCGGGAAGAAGAGAAGATTCGGGTCAGGCTCACCCCTCCTAACTCTCGGGAGGGTAAGAGCATCCTCCAAGCTCACTTCCCCTGGTGTCTGGAGGAGCCCCGGGGTCCGCTGGGTCAGTTCTGGGAGGGCAGAGTGGACTCTGCACCAGACAAGAAGACTAAAAGGCCACAGACACGGCTCTGCTGGCCGCCTTCTCTGGGCCCCCTACAGCCGCCCCCTCCAGACCACGCGCGGGGGCCCACTCTCTTGGCCAACGGCAGACTCACCTTCTCCAGCTCACTTGCTGCCTTTTTCTTCCTGTCCTACAAACAGAAGGCACGGACACAGGGTCACAGAGGAAGGGCGAGGGCAGACGAAACTGTATTATCCTGGGAGGGCCTGCCCTCAGGAACCGTCGGGGGGATTCTCAGATCATCCCTGTTCCCACCGGCCTGAGACCCGAGGGGTCGCCACCCTGCTGACGCTGGGCTCGAGGGTGGGAGCGACCTTCTACGCACTTTCTTAGCTTCTGGGGGGACGGAGTCTTTGTCCTTTGCAGGTGGCTCGGACTGGCTTGGTTTCTGGGCATGCTTGCTCCAGGCTCGGGGCTTTGTCGGGTCCCCAAAGGACTTGCAGAACTCCACCTGCATGGGGTGGGGGGTGGGGGGGGGAGAGGGTGATGACGGTGACACCTGACACTGCGCCCAGCGCAGGTGCCCCACTTCAGTACCTCGGAGCTTGGGCTCTTTAAAAAGGCAGTTGTCACTGACTAGCCGAGTTGGTTGAAGCAAATTACTTACCCTCCCCTAGCCTTGGCTTTGCCCTCTTTAGAGTCAGTGGGGTCACTAACATTTACCCAAGAGTCTATCAGGCCAGCAGTCTTGGTGCTTTGCGAGTATAAGTACACGAGCCTCCCAACAGTGCGAGGAAGGGGCCATGACTCCCCCCACTTCTCAGGTCAGGGCCCCGAAGCATGGGGAAGTTAAGTAACTTGCTCTGGTCACCCGGGTAGACAGTGGCAGCATGGAGACTGGAACTCGGGGACTCTTGACTCTGGAGCCTGGGTTCTCTGCCATCCAATCCAAAGGGTGGCACAAGGTAATGGTATAAGACGATGCAGGGCTAAGGGCTGTCACGTTACTGTAATCGCTACAAAGTGTGCTCGACTGGCCACGACAGCTACTCTCAGGTACTGAGAAGAGCAGGGTGGCACTGTGGGGTGTAGAAGAGTGCCAAGGATCATGCCTCAGCCGACACAGCTTTCTGGTCCTAAACCCTCCAACACACCCTGGATGACCTTTGTGAGAGGCAGCCCTACTGGGGGCCCCGGTGGGCATTTCCCACCACAATCAAGGGGATGCTGGTCAACCAGCTACTCCCCTTGGGAAGGAGCTGCCACTTTGTCACACCCCTTAGTGTAAACTTTTCAATGTAGGTCTATTATTTCAGTTACAATGATGTATGCTGGATATATAAAATTCAAACAACAGAGGAAAGTATGGGAAAGTGAAAAGTAATTTTTTTTATCCCAACTCCTTCCCATTACTCAGAGAGAGAAATTACTACTTCTGTAAAAATCCTTCCACATGGTTCTATACACTTATGTACACAGAGATGAGGAGTATGATTCTATAAATAGGACCACGTGATGTATACTTGTCCAGTATCTGATTTTTTCTTCTTAACAAAATGTTACAAATGTTTTCACCAAGTTGTTAAATGTACCTGAGTGACGCGAGTGGGACCTCCTCCTCCAAGAAGTTCTCCTGACTTACCACTCACCCCCCAGCAAGGAAAGGGGCCCCTTTTGTTCTTGAGCACTGACCACACTGATTGAAAGCAGCCTGTTTATCTGGTGCTCCCCTCCCCTCCCCCTCCTGTCTGTAGTCTGCTGGCTCCATGTGGGGCCGGGGTACCACATTCTCTCTAAATTCCCAGTACTAAGTGAGTGCTCATTGACTGCTTGCTCAACAGGTGTATGAATGATGCAAACAGGTGGTATCACATCACCTGTGAGCTTACTAGACATGCAAATTCTTGAGTCTCCCTCCCCCAACATACTGAGTGAGAAACTCTGAAACCGGGACCCAGAAAACTGTTTTAACAAGCCCTCCAGGGGACCTGTAGGCATGGAAGATTGAGAACAAGCGAGGAACACCAATGACATCACTGTCTGAAAGAGGGCAGGAGGGTGGAAGGAAATATCATTTTCAACAGACAGGCACGGGCGAGACACACTGACTCACCGTGATCCGGGATGTGTCAATAAAACTCTTGTTGAAATGGTTCAGTGCCTTTTGGGCCTCTTCCTCGGACTTGAAGCCGATGAAGCCGAACTTGCGGAACTTCCCGTCTTTGGTGAACTTCAGGCTGCAGTCTGTCAGTGTGCCAAAGGCGGCGAACAGCTGCCTGAAACGCTCCTCCTTCATCTAGGGCAGAAGGGGCGCCGTGAGGGAGGAGCTGGGAGGCCTCAGAGCCAAGGGGGCAGAATGGGCTGGAGACTGGAGGCTGCGGCTTCCCTAAGGGCGACCTTAGGTGGAGTGGTGACAGAGCGAGCTTTACAATTAGACCTGGTTCCAGCTCTCTGCTTGAACACTGACTGGCTGTGTGGCCTTGAGCCAGTCCCCTCCCCACTTCGTCAGTGAGAAAATCAAGACTCAGAATGGCTACAATGAAATCTTCCTACCCTGTGGGCTGTTAGGACAGAACAAACTTTGCTTCTCATTTTATACACTACGGTACCGTTTGAATTTTTAAAACTGTGTCATAGACCCCCACCCCCAAATCCCCAATCTGTGGTCGGGAGGTAAAGTTAAAAAACCACAGCAATAAAACAGAAATAGCTTTGTGTCCTTATCCTTTCTAAGGAGAGAGTCCCACGGTGGGGAAGAGTCAAGACTATGGAAGATATCTCACAGCATCCAAACGGCACATTGTGGGTTTGGGGGATGGGTTTGTTAATAGCAGCAGTGTGGGAAGTTTTCCATGCGTGAAAAGTTATAGGGAAATAGGTAAGGGTGGTCCGCGGCACCCAGTCATCTGATACCTCGCACACTCATCTGTTTCTTCACTCGTTTATTGGGCATGCGTTTATTGTATGCCTATCACTGGTTCTGTGCTGGATTCTACGGAAACAGAGACAAGCACTGGATAAAGGGTTTAAAGCCCTTCACACCCACTCAGCTGTTGGAAACTAATCGGTCCTGCCCTAAAGACGGGACTGGGAACTGGAATGCACGCCCTAAGCCTATTCCTTACTCCCCGTGGGCCTCCCCAAGAGTCCCCTGAGTGAGAAAAGGTTATAAGAACAGTGTGCCAGTCAGGAGTCGTCAACAAAATGTGATTGGACGAGAGCGGTTGTGGGAGCAGAAACAGACGGTACGAGGTGGGAACTGGCATCTGCCCGGGAGAAATTGTCAGGTTGGGGTCAGGTCCCCACAGGCCAGCTGTGAAACCTTGCCCAGTCGCTATCCTTCCCTCCCACTGTCAAGTGAGGATGAGCCGAAGACCCTGCCCTCCCGGTTTTCGAATGCGCCCGGGGTCCTGCCCCAGAGCGAAAATCCCTCAATTCTCCCCAGCCGGCTCGCTGCCGGCCGCCGGCTCCCAGGTGGTCCTAATTTCATACTTCCGGGTCAGGCCCTGCACTCACCCCATTTGGGAGGTTCTTCACAATCAATCGCGACATGGCGCACGATGCCACTGCTCTGATTCCAGCACGGAGGGACAGCGTCTTCCACCAACCACTTTCACGCTGCAGCTATGGGCGCCGCCATCTTTAGAGAGGCGGAATCGAGTCACGTGCTCCGGGCCGAGGTCAGCCCCGGAAGTGGGCGTGGCCAAAGCCGGAGCGACCCAAGGAAGTTACACCCACAAGGGGCGGGCCTAATGCTTCCATTCTGCGCAGGCGCAGGCTGTTTGGCGGGGCCCGAAGAGACCAATGCGACGGCGGCAGGGGGCGCTGGTGCCTAACATAGGCGGGAGATTGCGGAGGCTTCAGCGGCTGTGTAGACGAGGGAATGGTTTTAGCTTTCTTTACTATTTAAGGTTATTGAGGCCTAAACCTGAGAATGGGGACAGGATTGGAGATTCTTGCTTCCTTTTTAGAAGTAGGGAAACTGAGGCCCAGAGAGGTTGCCAAGTGCCATTTACTGAACATCACCTGTAGATATTGGAATGTGTACATTGGAAATAAAACATCCCCAATTTGCCACCGAGTAAACTAGGTTCCAGAGGAGTAAAGCAACTGGCTCTAAGTCGTGTGACCATTAAATAGCATTAGGTATTAAGTAGTTCTAAGTGATAGGATTATGGGGTGTATCGGTTTCTTGGGCTGCTGTAACAAATTACCAGCAATTTAGAGGCTGAAAACAACAGAAATCTTTTCTTTCACAGTTCTGGAGGCCAGAAATCCAAAATCAAGGAGTCAGCTAGGCTGCACTGCTTTGGAAGTCTCCATGGGGGGATCATTCCTGGCCCTGTCCACCTCCTGGTGGTTCCGGGTGTTCCTTGGCTTGTAACTTAACGTCACTCCACTCTTCCTCTATCTTCACGTGGGCTTCCCCCGTCTAGTGTCTGAGCCAAATCTATCCCATCTTTTATAAGGACACTGCCATTGGGTTTAGAGGGCATCTTAAATCTAGAATGATCTCATTTCGAAATCCTTAATTATATGTACTAATAAGGTCACTCCTAGGTCCCAGGGATTAGAACATGGTCATATCTTTTTTCTGGGACAGTATTCGACCCACCACTGGAGGATTTACTTGCTCTCCAGTAGGTTACTCTGAAGATCAAATTTCACCCTCTCAGTGTCTTATCTTGGCTGTTTATTCAGTGCAAACACACATACACATGCAAAAATATATCCTGGAGCCTGGAGCCGATGACCTCAGGGGTCACTGTGTTTCAAAGTCATTTATTTATTCAACAGATATTTATTGATATGTGTAAAAGTACTCTTTAGTTAAATGACAATTACGGTTGTTGTTTTTTTCCCCTTGCAATTCGTGACCTTGGTCAGGACGGGTTGGAGCAGGCTTTATGAAGCCGCTCTGAGATCTTAGCCTTTTATGAGAGGTCAAGTGTGGGTTGCCCAGCCAGTCCTGGTTTCGTGTTCTTTTATTTTATTATTTTCATGAACTGCCTTTATTAAAATGCGCAACTACACGTAACCTTCCCTAAAGAAATTCACAAATCAGAAGGCATTAAAAGAAAATGAAATGCTCTTTGCCAATCTACACGTTTCAACGCCAGGCCAAGAAAATATGGTCGCCACATGTCGCAGAAGGAGGGACCGTTCCTGGGCCGTATATTCCCGTGCATTTTAATAAACAGCCACGTTATATATAAGCTTATTATTAGTCTCCTTGTTCTCCTGACTTCCTGTTTTGTCTCCTGTCTCCTTTTCTCTCCCAGCAAATATGATTGGGGGGCACCTGGACCCCAGAGGCTGGCCTCTCTGATTACACCTGGGAATTTAAAAAAGCAAACAAAAACAAAACCAACAAATCAGCCAGGTGTGAGCCAGCCCCACCCACGGCTGCCTTCAGCAGTGGGGCTGCACCTGAGGGAATTAAATGCCCATCAGAGAAAGGCCAGCAGTGGGGAGGGTGCTTGGAAGGGGTTGAGAGAGGCAAAATGAAGAGAGGACACTAAGCTCGATATTCTCCATATGCGAAGTCTAATTAGGGGACATCATCAGACAAACCCCAGTGGAGGGAATGCTACAAAACCCCTAACCAGAATGCTTCAAAAATACCAAGTTCTCCCTGGCCTAGTAGCTCATTTGGTTAGAGCATTGTCCCCATTTGCCAAGGTTGCTGGTTTGATCCTCAGTCAAGGCACATGCAAGAATCACCTAATGAACGCATCACTACGTGGAACAACGAACCAATGTCTCTTTCTCACTTCCTTCCTCTTTCTCTAAGAACAAACAGAAAAAAAACAAGATCATCAAAAACAAAGAAAGTCTGAGACACGGTCTCAGCCAAGAAGAGCCCAAAGAGACGTGACAACTAAAGGTGACATGGTGTCCTGGGTGGGGTCCTGAGACCGCAAATGGACGTGGGAAAAAACTGGGATATCGAAAGAAAGCGTAGCCTTCAGTTACCAATAAGGTATCACTATTGGTTCATTAATTGTGACAAATGTTACACAGTGATGCTAAAAACAGGGGTAGCTGGGTGCAGCGTACGTGAAAACGCGAAATTCTCACAACTTCTCTGTAAATCTAAGCTGATTCTAAACTAAGGAGCACATTAAATATTTTTTAAAAGGTATTTTGACAATTAAAAGAAAAAGATGGAGGACCTCATTATTTATCGATACGGCATAATTGCCAAGGTCCCTTATTAAAGGCAGAAAGCAAATTGCAGATGCATGCTTCCTTTGCGGAAAAGAAAAAAAGTCTCTCTCTGCACGCTTGCTGCTAACTGCAGGTCAGCAAACTAAATCCTGTGCAACTTTTGGCCTGCTGCCCATTTTTCTATGGCCGCACAGCTAATAAGAATGTTTTCCACATTTTTATTTTTACTTTTTAAATTAAATCTTGTATTTCTTTCCATTACCGTCTGGTCCCCTTATCCCGCCCCCCCGCCCGCCCCACCCCCAGCCATCATCACACTGTTGTCCGTGTTCTTGAGTCCTTTTTCCTTTCTACTCAATCCCTCCACCCCCTAACCTCCTCCACATTTTTAAATGATTGGGGAAAAATATCAAAAGAAAAATGATGTTTCGTGACTCATAAAAATGATAGGAAATTCAAATTGCAGTGTCCCTCAATAAAATTTTATTGGCACAAAGCTACGCCCATTCATTTACGCCTCGTCTATGGTCGCTTTGTTGTTGCTGTAAGAGCAGAGTCGGTTAGTTGTGACAAAGACCATGAGGAAGCTGAATAGTTTACCGCCTGGCCCTTGGTAGAAAATGCTCGATTTACCCTTGTATTTGGCCGTCTCTGGGGGAATAAAGGAGAAATTGGTAATAGGGTTTTCTCTAGAAAGAACAGGACTCCTGTGGGGAGAGAGGTAATTGTTGTTGGGTGTGTGTTTAATCTATTTTTTTTTAATCTAATTTATTTTCTCTCCTGGTCCATAATTCACAAGGCTTTTCCTTGTCATAGTTCTTTAGATTCCTTTCAGATCTGCTGTATACCCTCAGTCTTTCTTCACCTTTCACGGGCCTGATGCTTTTGAAGGTTCCCAGCCGGCTGTGTCTGAGAACATCTCTCGGTACGGGTTGATCTGATATTTCTGCATGATTCAGCTCAGTTAAGGTGTGAATTTGTCCCCAAGTGGCTGATGGGAACGCCGATATCCTGGTGAGGGAGCTGTCTGCCAGTTTCCTTTTCTGGAAAGCTGTCCCCTTTCTCACCAATAAGCCATGTTTGGGCTTAAGAAATAGTGCTAGTATTTAGAAAGAGTCAGAGACAGTCTCACGGCCCTCCTATCTGCTGACGTGCAGGGAAACGGAGGCCCAGAAAGAAGAAAATACATACTCAAGATCACACAGTAGAGACCAAGGTCAGGTTCAAGGGGGCTCCATTTGCTCCAGTCCTTCTGTGGTCCTTCCCGGGAATCAGGAAGTTGAGGCAGCTGCAGGGTGTGAAAGACCATTGCCCTGCGTGTCACCACCTGACACCTTGAATGTGGCCCCAGCATTTCACGGCCCATCACCCCAGAAGTGCCTCAGAAGAGCAGCACCCTATTCTAAGGCATCTGCAGAAGAGCCTCGAGGGATCAAGGTGGCCAGAGTCACCTGAGACAGCAACCAGGTGTGCACCAGCCTCCGCCGCACCTGTCTGGACATCGGGCAGCTCACCAGTGGCAGATGGTGGCTGAACCATGCCCCGCCCCTCTAGGCCCTGCTGGGGACTGAACATCAGAGATGTGGGGGCCCCTCCTGCTTTCGGCAGTGAACCATAAATATTCACAACAGAAGTCACAAATCATTCATCAAACAGAATGTGGCTGGGGAAAGCTCAGCCCGTTCTGCGGAGACAAGCAGATGGGGGTCTTTCCCTGGACTCTGGAGGCCCCACATTCCCATGCTTGTTTAGTCCCACTGGCTGCCATGTTGGCCCGGGCCCAAGGCAGGGTGACCTGGGGATGAACTGGGAATAAAACCAGAATTGCCCTTCATTTTCTTATTTTTTCAGCTGGGCCATGGGTAGATGCCTCCTTTGCATGAAAGGACCACAAAAGCCTGGTTTGAAAAGAAAGTTTATTTCCTCCCTTTGACCTTGAGGTCCTTCGAGGTGCAGCCAGTGACCGCCACTCCCCAGCCCTCAGCTCCGGCCGTACCGGCCATTTGCCGTTTTTCCAATGTGCTGTGGCTTGAATTGTGCCCCTATGACATATGTCGAAGCCCTTGGGATCTGTGCATGTGGCCTCATTTGGAAACAGGGTCTTTGCCAATGTAATTAGTTAAGGATGTTGAGAGGAGATCATCCTGGATTTACGGTGGGCCTCAATTTCGACGTCTGGTGTCCTTATAAGGAAGCCACATGGGAACAGAGGCCCACAGGGAGAACTCCAGGCCATAACGGAGACAGACACGGAGTGATGTAGCCACAAGCCAAGGGTTTCTGGCAACCACTGAAGCTGGAGGAACTTTCAGAGCCAGTGTGGCCCTATGAATACCACAATTGCAGGCCCCCCCGAGCCCCAGCACTGTGAGGGGATGCATTTCTGTTGCTCTGTGATGCCCAGATTGTGGTCATCTGTTATAGCGGCCCTGGGAGACTAACATGCCGCCTCAGGGCTCTGCACATCCTTAGCTTGTCCTTCAACCCCTCATCTGACCACGTCCAGCTCATCCTTTGGGCCTCAGCTTCAGTGCCTTGTCCTCAGGAAGAACACCCCAATCTAGCATAGGGCCACGTCGATTCTGCCTCTGAACACACCCTCCATTTCCTGCAGCCATTTGCAAGTCTGTAGGTATTTGCTTGTCTACATGTTGAATGACTGTTGACACCCCCAGAAGGTAAGGCTCACTGGGCAAGGGCTGTGTCTGCCTGTGCTCACTGTGGCGGATGGTGGGACATGCCACCCAGCTCCCCCTTCCATGAGGAACGGCTTGCAGAGTCTCCTTGGCTGCGGAGAGCTGCCTCACCCCAGGTCGCTCCCCTTCCTGCAGGGCCGCGGTCCCCTGACGGCTTGACACGGGAGTTAAAAAGGCCTTCTTGCCCTACTAGGGGCTCCCTCGAAATCTCAGCCTGTGTTCAGAATTTTCTGAAAAGTTGGCCCAGACCTCTTTTGTCACTGCAGCTCAAGGTTGCTCCCTCTGCCCACTTCTGCTTCTTTCCCTTCCCCTCCCTTCCTGTCCCTTCCCTTCCCTTCCCTTCCCTTCTCCAGGTGCCTCCTGATGCCATGGGCACCCCAAAGAAACCTCCTGTGTGCTAAACTCCACCTATGAGTCAGCTTCCTGAGGACCATGCTTGAGACACGCCCAAGAGTGTCCTCATGCCAGACGCATGGCAGGCGTTCAACACAAGCTGTGTAAAAACAGTCATTCACAGCAAACGACTGACTTGAAATTGCTATGGTCCCCCCACTCCCTCCAGATGCCTGCCCCCGCAGGGTCCCAGGCCTGTCACTCTTTGTCTGCCTCAAACAGCCTTCATGGGAAAGTTTACGTAACTTGGTTTGTTATTTTTTTCAAAATCAACTGTTGATCCAAATCAACAGTCAGCAAATTTTTCTGTACAGTGTGAGCCATGCAGTTGCGTACCTGTCACAACTACTGAACTCTGCCACTTCGAGCGGCCATGCCGATAATACGTAAATGAGTGAGATGAGTGTGTTCTAATAAAACTTTATGGACAACATCGGGAAGTGGGCCAGATAGAGAACCCCTGGCTTCGACTCGTCTTCAGTGGTCCTCGGTCTTCATCATTGTATTCACTTCTGCTTAGGGTGGCATCCTGAATGGCTGGGAAAACAAGGAGAGACCCCATTCTGATCCAATGGCAGAGCTCTGCTCCCGCAGTGAGTGCAAGAAAAGACTTCCAAAATTGTGTTTTGTGCAACAGTGTCCAGCAAGATGTCTCTAAGTCTTCTGTGGAAAGAGGGAGGAGAAGCATGTCTAAGTAGGCTGAGAAAAAAACTGTGTAACATTAAGTCAGCCTTACAAACTCTCAGGTCACCTTGGGGCATTAATGTCTTAGAAAGTCCTTCATTCAAGACCCCTGTTTTTCACAGTGTGTCCCAAAGTTATCTGAGTCTGAAGTTCTTTTACCATAAAACATCTACTAGTGGGAAATACAGCCCCATGACAGTCACTAAATTTGGCTGGGGTTCAGCTAGACAGAAGCAAGCATGTTCATTCATTCATTCAAATATTTAATGGACACTTGCTCTGTGCCGGGCACTGAGACACAGTGATAACCAAGACAGACCGGCTCCCTACTCTAAGGGGCTTATAGACCAGTGAGAGAGACTGACATTACACGGCCTGCTTGCATCAGCATTGTCCCATGAGTGATGCGGTCATCGTGGGACAAGCTTTGTACCCTCAAAGACACCGTCTTGGAGGGGAAGGGGCTGCGTTTCTCCAGCGTCAAAGGTCTGAGGCCTATTCCTGCCCTTATGGGTGAGCAGAGCATCCCCAGCCAAACCAGATGCCAGGCCTGCCTGCCCCTCCTGGCTTTCCTTTTGGAGTCAGTCCGAGCCACCCTCCGCCCCGCTCCCCTCCTCCCTTCTGCAGCTGAGCCGAGCCCTGGAAGACCACAGTGTGCAGTAACCCCTCCTGACACAAAGACATTGAGCCCTGAAAAGAGCCTGGGCATAGAGGTGAAGACACTTGGATTCTAGTTCCATCTCTGACACTCCCTGCTGTGTGATCTTGGATAAGTCAATATCCCTCTCTGAACCTCATCTTTTATTTACAATACAGGAGCAATAATGCCCATCTCCAGGGTGGTGGTGAATGTTTGAGATATTATATTCATGCTGCTTACCAACATGCCAATAACAACAATAACATCAACATCATATTTTGATGTGCCAGGCCCTGGTTAAGAGGCTTAGACGGACAGCTCACTTAAACAGCATCGTTTCTTAGTCTGTGCTGCCCTGTTAGAATGGCTCCCTGCCATTCTACGGGCAGACCACAAGGCGACGTTAGAGGACCGCGTATAACCCTGTGCAGAGCCGCGGAACCTGGGAAACAAGGCTTGGGAACCCGAATCCGCAGGACAGGATGTTCCAAGACCGCTGTCCGCAGGCCTGCGCCCCAACTGGCCTGTTGCGCAGCGGACGGGGCCTCTCCTTGCTTCTGCCCGTTCCGGGAGACAGAGCCCTTCCTGCCTGCCAGCGGGACTCAGCTCAGCGCCCTGCCGGACTGGGGCCGGCAGCACATTATTTCTGGATAAATGGGTTGAATCTGGAGGAAGTTAAAGAAAGCCAGAGGGCCCTTAGTGCAGAGAACAAGAGGGAGAGCTCCCTCTGGGAAGGAAGGCGGGGACACTGTGCTGCGCAGGGCGCCGATCAGAGGCACGGCCACCTGAGGCCTGGAAGATACTTCAGTGAGGGGAGGACCTACAAAGTCAGGGGCAGGGGAAGGAGATGCCAGGATCCTCGGACAGTGGGGGCCCCTGGCAGAGACGGCAAAATAGCCCCCCCTGGATAGATGTCCAAACCCCAGTCCCCGCAACCTGAGAATGTCACCTTATGTGGCCAAACAAAAGGGAAATAGATGTCTTTGCAAATGTGATTGGGTTAAGGATTTTGAGATGAGAGTGCCTTGAATTTTCCAGGTGGACCCTAAGTGCCATCACCCATGTCCTTCAAAGAGGAAGGCAGAGGGAGATTAGACACCCCTAGCGGAGAAGGTGATGGGAAATGGAGCAGAGAGATTTTGGGGACGCCAGCCTTGCAGCAGCAAGCCAGGAATGCTGACAGTTCCCAGAAGCTAAAGGCGGGAAAAAGCCAAAGTCTTCCTCTGAGACAGACTCTGGCTTCTCGACGGAGGTCATAGCTCCCCGCTATGGCTGTGGTTTCGGGGACTTTACCATTTCTTCTTGGCAGGAGTCACATTGCTGAAGAAAACCCACTATGGGCCGCCTGCAGCCTGGGAGACCTGTGAGAAGCTAGAAAAGACAAAGTAGCCCTCTGCCCCTTCCTGCCTCACACATTACGGGAACCACGTTAAAGCAGCTAGAGGTCCCACACACTCCTCGGCTTTGCTTACCGGAGGGTTCTCCCGAGACGCCACGACTACTTTTATTTAAATTCAGATGATGCCAGATGGACGACAATCTCTGGGGCCAGGTGCTCTGAGACCTTAGCCAAAGGGGCAGCTGCGTCCCCCTGTAAAGGTGAAGAGGTGGGGGAGACTGTGCTGTGGCCACTGAGGAGGTGAGCCATGCAGTTCCTCCCACGAGAGCCTGTTATAGGGTCTCAGATTGTGTGACAGGCCGCAGGTCCCGCACCTCTGGGTCCTGTGTCCATGTTAAGGCCACACTCGCCCCAGGCTGCTTCCCACTGGTCACTGAGCTGCTAGGGTCCTGGAACCAGGCCATTCCCACCCACTGTGGGACTCCTTAAATGGGCAATCTTTGCGCTGCGGCCCCCAGTGGGCTAGCCGAGATTTTCTCAGCGGTGTCTTTCCTTCCTCCTCTCCCTTCCTAAGTGTCGGGCCTGTATCCTGATTCAAAGGGTCTCCCTGCCTCCTCCTGCTCCCTCTCCTTTATCCTTGCCAGTAGGATCAGATACTCTTAAAGGGCTCCCCTACAGAAGATCCTCCCAACAGCTTCCACCTGCTGACCATAAGCCAGAGCTCAGGCATGTGGCTCTCCCTAGCTGCAAGGGATGCTAGGAAATGTAGTCCCTCAGGTGCACATGGTGCCACCCCCAGCCAACTCAGAGTCCTGTGAACGGAGCATGTTAGAATGGGTGTTGGGTCTTTTCTGTATGAAGAGGCCTTGGAGGGGGCTGCCACAGTTGTCCAGTGAGAGGTGGCGGTGGACTGGGAGGGCAGCCATGGGGATGGATTTGTGCTTGTCCCTGAGCCATCCTGGGGGACCTACCCTGGCTTGCTGCCCCTGATGCTGCAGGGACAGGAAGGCCATCAGGAACACCTCCGTGCCTTCCTGTCTGGCCAGGTGGGGCGCTCTGCTCGGTGTACGGGGGACGTTCTCAACGGGGTTGGAAAAAAGAGGTGGTTTTTCCACCTGCCCCAGAGAGGGCCCCACGCACCGCCATGTCTGAATTGTCGGGTGGGGGGAAGCTTCCTACGTTCCAAGTTGGAGAAGCTGAGGAAATGCTGAGCTAAGGGACCTCGTGACCCATCACATCACCTGTCTACATGCGGGGCTCTTCCCCACATGGTCTCAGTGCCTCCCCAACTCTGTGAGTCCTTTATTATTATTGTTGTTGTTATTATGACTATTTTCTGATAGGAATCTGCTCAGAGAGCTGAGGGCAATGCTACTCTGGAACTCACAGTGGTGATGAAAGTCATATTTAATGAGTGTGTGCTAAGCATTTTAAAGTACTGCCTTCATTAAATTTCACATTCACTTCCCCACGAGGGAGCTACTGTTATGATTTCCATTTTATAGATGAGGAGACTGAGGTTCTAAAAGGGGAAGTGACTTGCCCAAGGCCGTACAGCAGGACAGTAGGAGCTTGGCCTCATCTGGCATGTGACCCTGCCGGTGCTTTTAATTACAAGGATGTGGTGTCTTTCATGGGAACGGAAGCAAAATGTCTGCACAGTCAAACATTTTTTAACTTCCTACCTTGCCCCAAGTGGTTTTTTGTGCAGATCTTATTCATTCTTCTTCAAACTGCTGGCCTCAAGGACTATTATAAAGTCTTTTTGACACCTGAGGAAAGTGATGCCCAGAGAGGTTGAGTGATTTTCCCAAGGTCACACAGCTGGAAAGTGAGAGAGTCCAATTTGAACCCAGGACTCTGTGACTTTGGAGCGCGGGATCTTGCTCCAAGGCCTCCAAGGGCAGTATGCTGGGGTGGGGCTTGGGAGATGAAGGGCCAAACCCAGAGGGCATAAGAAAGGCAAGTGCAGCCCACCTCCTTCCCAGGCTCTGCCTGCCCCTGGGACTCTGCCTCACTCACACGTACACAGCTGCCAGGGATCAAAGTCCCGTCCAAGATGTATTTGCTGTGAGCTCTAAACAAACGGGTGTTAGCACGCAGCTAAGAGAAACAATGGGCGGACACGGTGTATGAGAGCCGAGCAGCCTTTAAAGTCCTGGTGATTGATCAGCCCCCTCTTTGGTCTCATGCTCTTAGGGGGCTGGGACGGAGGGGTGAGGGGACTCTGGCTCGGGGAGCACCGAGGCAGAGCCGTGGGCTACCTCGCTGGCCCCGCCACACTGCCCATTCAAGCTGGGGAGAGCTCCCCTTTCGGCCAACAAGCTCATAAAATCAACCCCCACAAAATGATCACAAACAGCTACCACTTAATGAATGACCGTGGGAATCATACTAAGCACTTTCCATCATTGTCCCTTCGAAGCCAAACCACGAAGCAGATCTTGCTACTGACCCATTTTACAGATGAACCTAAGAACACAAAGCTCGTAACCAGGGAAGCTCAATTCCATTTGGCACTCAGCAAACACCGACTGATTGAGAGAACGGGACCTGGTTCCTACCCTCCAGTGGGACACGGCTCGCATCCTTAAGGCGGATGGAGCTGGAGAAAGAGACCACAAGACCCCATGGGGTGAGGGCTAAGCAGAGATGATGCTCAGCCATGTTTGGTAGCATGGGTAGACCAGCTGTCTCCTAGACATAATCTCTCTGCTTGAGTCAAAGTCCATGTTGATGGGTTGGTGTCCCAGCCTTACTGCTTGTTACACATGTTGAATGTTGCTCACTCTGGCAGTTTCTGTGTGAGCCTGAAGGCCACAGAATAGGCCCTTATCTGCCTGGGGTTGGTCCGCAAGGAGAAACCCAGAGAAAGTGAAAAGGAGGCAGCAGAGTGGAGGCTGGAGGAGGAGGAATTCCAGGGAAAAGAGCACCCTGTTTGTGCAGGGCAGGGGGGCGGGAGGGGGTGGTGTTCACGGGCCTGGCGGTCTTGGTGTGCTGGGGTCACGAGGACAATGCAAGGAACCGTGACAGGCTACACTGAAGACATTTACGCGGATC
This sequence comes from Mormoops blainvillei, assembly GCA_004026545.1. Taxonomy (NCBI): domain Eukaryota; kingdom Metazoa; phylum Chordata; class Mammalia; order Chiroptera; family Mormoopidae; genus Mormoops; species Mormoops blainvillei. The sequence continues at coordinate 85,658 of PVJD01005538.1, read as the reverse complement.
CGATCATCTCGGGCCTTGACCTCGATCAGGAGTCTGGGTGGCCACGTCTAGATTCTGGGTAGGGAAGGGATGTGGTTGACCTAACTTTGAACCCCTTGACTGTGCACCGTCCTCAGGCCCGTGAGCAGTCAGCTGCCGCTACCAGGGTGTGGCTCTTGAATCCTAAGCTATTTGCCAGTGACTCCTCTTATGTCTTAGGAGATAGCATGTGTGGGGACTGAGGACAGGTCCTGCAAGGTGAGCAAGAGCAACTGGGGCACCTGCAGGCTGTGTGTCAGTTTACCCTTCCACGCACGAGGGGCACAGTCCCTGCGATGCTGGGGCCTTGACTGGGGAAGCAGAAATATGAAGTGCATGGCTTTTCCCAAACATATTTGAATGCCCAAACATCTGTTGTGGGAATAGATGAGAGAATTTTCTTACAGGGCTCTGCTCATATCCCTGCACACAGCAAGTGCTCAATAAAGGGCCGTGCTGCTCGCCAGTGCTTCATAGCTCCCAACTATGTGCCCAGTGAAGCCACTGTCCGTCCATCTCGTAGTCGGGGATGTAGTGAGGACTGGGACCTCGTTTAAAGCTCGTAGCATCGTCAGTAGAAAAGGGTTCGATTTGCGTGCTTTTCGTTGCAAATAGAACGACTCATTTTTGTTTACATGAAACTTGCATTTTACTCTTCTTTTTTTTAAAGGTTGTATTTATTCCTAGAGAGGGGAAGGGAGGGAGAAGGAGAGGGAGAGAAACATTGATTGGCGAACTCTCATATGTGTCCCGACTAGGGACTGAACCCTCAAGCCGGGCGCGTGGCCTGACCAGAATCAAACTGGTGACCCTTTGCTTTGTGGGGCGATGCCCAACCCCCTGAACCGCACCGGTCAGGCGCATTTATTTCTTTATGTACCCGGAAGACTTGATACCTTGGCTGTGAGGCATTTGCCAATTTCCATGGTGTAAAGGCCCCCACTTTGGCTGATTTCTATAAACGCAGTGTGGCACCCCCTTTGTCATATTTCCACCAGCCAGAGGCACAGATGAGAGGAAAATGTAGTAAGGCAATGAGAGAGTGGTGAGTTGAGCACGTCCTTGGTCTTTCATATAACCTATTTAAATGTAAGTTTACATAATTTCATTGTTCACAATGGCCATGTTTAACAACTGGTTCACAAAATTCCTGAAAATTTAACAAGCAGCTCTCGAGAGCCGGTGCGAGGCAGGCAGCCCCCGTGCCCTTCGTGTTTGGCCAGTCTGTGTCCCAGCTTCCGCAGCTGTGGTGTTTGCCACATCGGTTGTTCAGAGGGTAGAGAAAATAGATTCCAAGTGCTTGGCGCAGGTCACACGCTCAAAAACGGGGCAGCGGCCCTCATCTCAGCTTGGGTTAGTGTTTGTGATCGTGGGGTTTCGGAGGGTGGGAACTGGGGCCATTCTAACACAGCACACACCTCTATTTCCCCCACAGGAAATGGGAGCGGAGACAGGGAGGCAGGTGAGGTTAGCCCCCTGCCAATCAAGTAGCAGGTGCCGGGGCTCCTTACGTATTTCAACTCATTTTTTTTAGCCTTCTATCTTACTTGTCTATAGCTATCTACCTATCTAATTTCTATCATCTATCCTTCACATAGTTATAACATGTGTTTTAGAAAAGTAATATCTACCATATACAGCACTTAATCTTTTAAGTTTAAAAATCTTTTTATCACAGAAAATAACATAATCTTAGGTACTATTATCTGAGAATATGCCCATAAATTTTGTTGAATCAATAGATGAAGATAAAAAGTGAAAGGGAGAGCTTTCTCTCAGCTCAGATCCGATCTCTGTGGATTTTCTGGTGTATGACCTTCCAGTTTTTATACCCCTGTTCCTATAACTATACTGAAAAAAAAAAATCAAATAAAACTCACAAGATTATTTGTACACGCTGTTTCATCTGTGATTTTCAAATTAATTGTAAACACAAAATTCAGCTCTTGACGACCTGCGGGAAAATGAAACGGAGTCAATGCTGGGAGTCACGTCCCTGAAGAGAATTACTGTCATTACTAAAGCTACTGGCAAGCTCCAGTTTTAAACTCTGAGATTTCGCTTCTGAGCGGGTTTGGAGGGTCCCTGCAGCTAGAGCCAGCATTTTCAAAGTTAACCCCATGGCATATCTATCTGTCCCCAGCATCGGTTTCTCTGCCCAGCGCCTGCAGAACCTGGTCCTTCTTCAACCTGCCGCGGCAGGACCCTCAGTGGGGCAGGCTCCGCCTTCGCCCAGCCTGACCCCGCCCCGCGGCGGAGAGGCTCCGTCTGTTGGGCGTCCGCCCCGCCCACTGCCCGCCCCTCTCCTCCCTGCGTCTCTAATCTTGTGCTCTGGGGAGGGTCCGGGCAACAGCTGCCTTTGATCAGCCCAACATCTGGGAGACTCGGCACTTCAAGAACGCTGACTGGTGATCAAAGGTGGGAACGCTGTGACAGCTGAGACTTGGCAAGGACCCAGCCCGGCTAAATGCTCGGGTGGGGGAGGGGAAAGGCAGGGACTGGGAGGGTGGGAGCTAGGAGCAACCCACCCAGCCGCAGGGGCCTGGCGCTACGGGGAGCGCGAGCTTCGCCCCTGTGGACGCTGCCTCGCTGGGCCTTAGTTTCCTCCTCCGTGAAATGGGAATAATAAAGAGAGGATGGAACGAGCTAAGAAATGAACATTCTAGAACAGCGCCTGGTTCCCGGAGAGAGGTTAAACAGACCAGCTCGTGTCGCCTTGCTTTTAGGGACCGTTCTTATTCACAGAACCAACTCTGGCGCCTGCTAATTTGTAATGCGCTGTTGGAGGCCTCAGTTTCCCTATGAGGAAAATGGAGAATCATGACAAGGCATTGGAATCAGGCAAAGGTGATGGGTCACATAGGGAAACTGAGGTCTGGAGATGGGGGCAGGGGTCATGCGACCAGGGACCAGCCCAGGATTTATCCACCTGCGAGGTACCCCAGGGGTTTGGGCTACCGCTTACTGGGTTTTTCACCGAGGCCAAAAATTTTTCCACTTTCTCCTGCAGGCTGGGGTTCTGTGCCGCCACCACCAGCAGCAACAGGTGATTTTATTTCATTTCTTCTTATTTCTTATTCAAGTATACACACATACAATAGGAGGCGCGTTATCAGCACACTGAATTGTCACAAACTGAACACAGCCAGGGGACCAGCAGCCCGATGGAGAAGCAATGTATTCGCAGCGCGCCCCCGCCCCCAACCTTCACTCCCTTCCTGTCACCACGCCCCTCCCCCTTCCATGGAAACCGCTGGCTTTGTTTGTATTTGTTGCATGCTCACTGGGAACTAGGCAAGGCAGGAAATGGCCTTGTGGGACTGACCTCACATGAACTTTGCAATGACACTGGGAAGCCAGCACTGTTATGACCCCATTTTACAGATGAGAAAACAGAGGTGTGGAAGGTCTAAAGAGGTTGCCCAAGGTTATGCGTTTGCAGGGGAGGCATCAAGGCTTTGAGCCCTTGCAGTTTCAGGAATGATGCCTGGGAGTGGGTCCATAAGGAGAGAATTCTTAATTTTTGGAAAAATTGGGGTGTTAGGGAAGCGAGCTTACAAACAGCAGTGTGTAGCATCCCTGGGTTTTTAGGAAATAGGGCTGTTCGGCGGTGCAGGGGCCTCTACAGATGCCCCTGAGCTCCTGAAAAGCAGCAGTTAGTGGCTTGTCCTCAGGGACTTGCTGCCCCAGCCCCTACACCTCTCTTCGGTCACCCTCCCAACTCTCTCTTCCAAGGGCTTCATCAGTCCGCACAGGGGACGCGCTCATGGCACCAGGGAGAAGGCCACCCCCATTTCCCTGTGATCTTAGCCTGCAGAATTATCTTAGCTCAGGCCTGAAAGCAGAGCCTGAGGCGTGGGTTCATGTGCAGACGGGTGGCCCTGGGGAGCAGGAGTGGGGGACAGGGAGGAAGCCGACATAGGCACACGTGACTGACTGGGCGCTGGCTCCCGGCAACTGGTGTGTGTCCTGCAGGACCTCGGAAGCCTTAGGAAATGCATCACAGAAGCATCGCCCGGGGACATAAGGGAGAGAGGCCTTCTCTGTCAGCTCCGGTTCCCCCATGGTCAAGGCCACCCAATGACTGTTAACTCCCACCCACTTCTAGGTTGTGCATTGGTGATCTGGTCCCCACAAAAGTGGCAGGGGTAAGAGGCGGCCTCGAGTGGACAGAAGAGGTCTACAAAAGGGCCCGAGACACTGGAGGCCACTAGGAAGGCTTCTCAGAGGCGGTGGGCTGGGGCTGGCTCATTCTCCCCAGAGCCCGCCGGCCGCCCCCTGCACTCGGTTTCCTCTTCCCAGCCCCTGCCCTCGGGGTTGGGACACAGTCGCTGACAACACAAGATGGTGCCTGTCCTACTTTAAGATGTGCTAAAATTGAGTTTCCCAAATATTCTTGTCTTAAAACCTCATCTCTAGTGCATCAGAACATGACCTTTTTTGGGAATAGTGTCATTGCAGATGTAATTAAAGTGAGGTCATCCTGGAATAGGGTGACCCTTAATCTGACTGGTGTCCTTATCAAAAGAGGACACTTAGATACAGAATTGCACACAGGGAGGACACGAACACCACGTGAAGGAAGGCAGAGATCACGTGAGACACCTACAAGCCAAGAACACCAAACATTCTCCCTCCTGGTCTCGGAAGGAGACGCCCCTGCCGACCTTGACCTTGGACTTCTGGTCTCCAGAACTGGAAGAATAAATTTCTGGTATATACGTTACCCACTTTGTGGCACTTTGTTACGGCAGCCTGAGCAATCTCATCAACATCGTAAAATAGGAAATTCAATGCTGCGAAAAGGGGACGTTCTATCTTTGGATGTGTTTTGGGTCAAGGGCCCCCTGGATACCAACATATCCTCGCTATAAAATCTCCTATCCACGTAGAATCTTGGAAACAACTTTCGGAAATTCTCGAGTATCCCCAGCCTCGTCCATGGCTTAGGAGACATTCTGGAGGTGGTTAACGGCTCAAAGAGACAGTGTAATTTCACGCGGGAGTGAAGAAGCCTCTCTGAGCTGATTAAGTCAAGTGGATTTGACATACAGATGTGCTTTTTATGAGCAACCTTTGTAGAAACATAAATCACGAGAAGGGAGCGAAGTCTATACCCTTTTATGACGGGAGGGGCAGGAGCGGCAAAGACTCTGGCCAAGGATTTCATACCAACCATGCCCACTGATGTCATGGCACAGCTCCCAGGTCACAGGAGGTGCTCACCAGTGCTTGTCCCCTTCCACTGGCCCCTGGGAAAGAGGGCCACATCAGCGTGATGTGCCACGTTGCAGACCAGAAAAAAAAAAAAATCACACAACGCTGTCCATTTTCACCGGATTGCCTAGGCTTTCTGCAGATTCACACGGTCAGTTTGCTATCCGGATCCCCCAGGTGTGTCTGTGTGAACATTCTCTGGCTTCCGGGAGCTTTAGCTCCTTGTAGCTGCACCTGGGGCTGTTGGTGGGCTGCTCCCAGCTCCCAGCTGCTCTGCGGGCCAGCCCAGAGGACCGATGGGGCTCGGAGACAGAGTACGACGCCCTGGGCGCCGCTCTGGAGTGACCAGCGCGGGGGTGAGAAAGCTCAGCTGCTTTGCCTCCAGTGAGCTGGGACGACACTGAGCTGTAATTTACACCCCTGGGTCCCCGCAGGGTCAGGCCGAGCTGGGACTTGGCTGAAGCCTCCCCGTGCCTGGGCTCTCCCTGTTTGTCCTCTGCCTCACTTCATCGCCTTCTCGTTTCTCTGGAGCACTTCCTTAATAAATCATCTTCATGAAACTCTTTTGTGTGAGTTCCTGCTTCTGCGATCCTGACATAAGCGGGGTGGTTTGGCTTGTTCTGAGCTTCCCGAAGATCTTCTCGAATACCCCAGGACGTCTGCTGTGGGTCTCGTCCGAACGGTGCTTAAATGACATGAGGGGAAGGGATAACAGGGAAGATCGCCTTCAGTGACCAAGGTGATCAGGGCGGGCGCTCCGAAATTAAGCCAGAGCTTCTCCATCTTGGCCCTGTTGACATTTAAGTCTGGATAAGTACTTGTTGGGGGTGGGGAACACTGTCCTGGGCATTGTAGGACATTGAGAAGAATCCTGGGCCACTGCCTCCTAGATGTTGGTAGGTTCCCTCCAGTTGTGGCCACCCAAAATACCTCCACACATTGGCAAAGGCCCCCAGTTTTGAGAACCACTGCATTAAAGACCTGAGTGATAAGACCTAGCCAGGGGAAGGCAGCACTCTGGGAGAGGAAACAGCACGTGCAAAGGCCCTGAGGTTGGATCATTGGAGGAAGAGAATTAAGGATGTTGCGGCCGAGTGCAGGAAGGGAGAGGGGACTGTAGGAAGAAGGTGGAAAAGTGTACAGACAGGAACCAAATCATACAGAGCCTCGGAGGCCACAGGGAAGACTTTAGATTTTAACCGAAAGCAGCAAGAAGTCACCGAGGCATTGTTTGCACCCCCAATTTGGTGTATCTTTATTAAATGTTTACTCTGTGCCAGACACTGTGCTGGTGGAAGTCAGAGACGGGCTTTCGGAGGAAGAATCATCCTGAGCGGGCCGATCTCCTCTGTTTCCGTCGCTGTCATTCCTGGGGCCAGTTCTGCACACTGCTTCCCCGCTGCACATTCGGGGACGGCGTGCGAAATCAGTAAAGGCCTTTGCCATCTGTCTGCCCCAGAGGACCATAGTCTCTGCAAGGAGAGACAGTTTTACTTCTACCTTTCTAACCTGGTTGCCTTTTCTGTCTTTTCCTTGCCTAATCCCAGGGCTGTAACCCCGGGGGCCCTGTTGAATGGACACAGCAGAGAGCAGCCATCCTCCTCTTGGCCCCAGTCTCTGGGGGAGGCCTGCAGCCTTTTACTGTGTGGTCTCCTGCTCACTGGGAGCTCCTGGTGCTCAGACTGGGCGAGCCTCCTTCTAGGGCTAATTTGTTGAGTGTCTTTTTCTTTCTTTTCATAAAAGGGCCAGTTTTAAGTTCAGTTTTAAGAGCCGCCTCTGGCTGTTTTGAGGAGAGTAACCTGCAGGGGGCAGGATGGAGGCAGGGAGGCCAGGAAGGATCCCGCGTGGTCAGCCTGGAGAGAGATGACACGGCTGTGACTCTGGTGGTAGCCATAGCAAAAAGGTCATAGCTTCAAGAGATACAGCGGTGGGAAAGATGGCACCGAAGGGTTATCTTGTGTAACATTGTTACTAAGTTCCATTGAAAGGAAAGTGACTACCTACTGAGAGTCTTACAGAAGAGAGGGGGATAAACCGGTATTGTCCCAGGACCTAGAGACCTGGAGCTTACTAAAGTGACCCTGGCAAACATTCTTCCCTAAAAGTTGAGAACAGAACACCAAGTTGCCATCAGTTCCTTCAAGCACCAGGCAGAAAGGGGGGTGGGGCGGGGCGGAGAATCTCTCTTCATCAACTTGCCTGTGCATGGGCGGTCCCCAACCAAGATGCATTTCCTTTGGCTGTAAGATTATTTTATGGGATGTTTTTGGAACAGAAGTAAAATAAGGTTTTTGCACACCATGATCGGACACTTCCAAAACAACTTAGACCTCTGACCAGAGTGGGGGTTGATGCACCTTCCCCGTGCGTGAGCTGCCCCAGAGCCCTGGGGAGCGTGGCCAGCTGGCCTGGGCTGCCTGAGGCCAGGGCAGGGGAGGCCAGGCATTCGGACCTGCCAGGGGACCACCCTGGGCAGGGCTGCCTGCAGGCCTCACAAAGTGGCTCATTCTCTCCCAGACGGCTGGGCTCCGGGCTTGGGCGGAAAGGTGGAAAGTGTGTATGTTGGCAGAGCAGGGAAGGGGGTCTGGGAGATGGTCATTTCGCACCAGAGGGCATTGGCACCTCCTAGGGGAAGGAGCTAATTCAGGCCGAACCGGCTGGAGTCGTTACTGGATAGGAAACTTGGAGCCTTCAGGATCTAAGCTGGTCAGTCTCTCTTTTTAGAGAGAGAGAGAGAGAGAGGCCATTACACAACACGTAGCATATCACGGATGAGCAAGATGAGAAAGGTCAAGGCCGTGAGTCTGCAGGAGCTCAGACCTAGGCAGTTCTGACTTGGGTTCCGTGATGTCAAGAACTACACGTGCTGTGCCTGCTTGCGGTGGGACAGGAGTGGGTCAGGCCACCTCTGCTGCGGACGGGAGTTGCCATCGGGGCTGCTCAGGATTAGCAGCCTGGACCGCCGTCCTCTGCTCATGTTAGCTGCTGCGGCTGAGGCAGGCCCAGCCAAGCGTGTCACACACCTGAACAGGACCTCAGCTCCGCGTCGGGGCGGATCAAAGATTCAAGTCCCCAGGTTGTACGCCCCCCGGAAGCAACTCTGAGCCCAGGAATGGGGTGAAAGTAGCTTGTTGGGAGGTGATGTCCGGAGGCACTGGGTGGAGGAGGGAGCAGATCAACAGGTCAGAGAAGAGACCAAGCCTGAGGCTCTAGAACCTTTAACTCTTTCCCCAGCGTGAAAAGCCTTATGTGGTGACTGGGCAGCCCTGTGTTTAAAGAAAACAAAACAAAACAAAACAAAACAAAGCCCAAGTCACCTGAAATGCAGCATTTTTTGACTGTGTATGATATTGTATTAGCTTGCTCAGGCTTCTGTCAAAATACTGCAGCCTGAGTGGCTTTAGCAGAAATGTGTTTTCTCACAGCTCTGGAGGCTGGAGTCCAAGATCAGGGTGTCAGCAGGCCGATTTCTTCTGAGGCCTCTCTCCTTGCCTTGTAGACGGCTGTCTTTTCCCTCTGTCTTCACACGGTCAGCCCTCTGTTTGGGTGTCGGCGTCTCAGTAGTCTCTTCTCGCAATCATAGCAGTCAGGTTGGATTAGGGATCACCCTAATGGCCTCCTTTTAACTTAGTCACCTCTATTAAGACCCTGCCTCCAAATATACTCACAGTCTGAGGTCCTGGGAGCTAGGACTTTTCAACATAGGAATTTTGGGTGGATGTGACTCAGCCCACAAAAGCTGTTGACCCTGGAAATTGCATTGCAAACGGAGGGAACTCATTTACGTAATATTAGGATGGTTGAGTTGTTTGTTTGTCCCAGGGGCATATTCATTCTCTACAATGAAATACTTACTACATTTCATTAACAGATTTTTAAAAAGCTGTCTGGACCGTGACCTCCAGCGCGTACCTTGGTGAGGTCACCCCCCTGGGGCTAGCTCCCAAGTCCCTGTTAGAATTAGGGGTTTAGGTACATGAGGAGGTGACTGGTGGTGTCCACAAGCATTGTATGCAGGGACTGAGAAGTGTCATAAACCCACACTTCTCAAATTTGGGTGTGTGCTAGGCTCTTTGGCAGGGAGGTTGTCTGAATAATTTAGTTGGATGCCTACAGGCACCTGGAAGAGTTCAAAAGTTAGCATTCTCTGGGACAGCCCTTGACTCATGGGGTCAGGAGCTGGTAGATAAGAAGGTCCCATACCCTTCTCCTACATCTTGGGTGGAAACATTTGAAGTATATTCCATGCGGTTCCTGGGAGGGTGCCCAGGTAGGACTGGGAAAGTGTCCCTAGTGGTACCCAGCTCAGTCACGCAACTGAGTTGACTTTCTGTCATTCCTGTTTCACCCATCGGGTCCCCACCTCCTCTCCAACAGCCTGGGACCACCACCCAAAATATCCTTTGTTTTGGGCTCTGATTTTGGGGGACCCAAGTAAGACAGGTAATACTATTTTTCTACTCTAGGCGGTTGCCCGCAGCCTCTGACATTTGAGCATTCTGTTCTGCGGGTACCGTGGGGAGCCTTTCCCACGGCCCCTTTGCTTTAATCTTCTCAGCAGCCCTGGGAGTTGTTCTTCCGGTCCCCTTGGTACAGATGACAAAATGGAGGCTCAGCTTGGTTAAGCCACTTGCTCATTTGGTGTCACTGACCTCACGGGGGTGGTGTGAAGGGTCCCGGAGTTGATACTCACTGTTGGACACATGTTCCCCCCTCTCCCTGCAAGACTCTGTGAATTCTAATTAACTCACTAAAAAGCACAACTGTTGGAAGCAGGGCCTTACCATGCTTGAGAATGCTGTAAATCAGCGTCCCCCGGGACAGGTGAGAATGTGTAGGGACATATTGACCTGTCACAACTTGGAAGGTGGGGAACTAATAGAGTAGAGGCAGCATAATGTCCCTCCCCAAAGATGCCCATCTTTCAATCCCCAGAAACCTGGGGACATATTTTGTCACATGTCAAAGGGGAATGAATGTGGCAGATGGAATTAATGTTCCTACTTGGTTTACCTCAAAATAGGGAGATTGTTCTGGATTATCTGGGCGGGGGGTAAGTAGAAGCACAAGGTCCCTCAATGGGGAGAAAGTCAGAGGACCCGTGACCATAGGCCAAAATCTGGGCATGTGCTGTGTTGCTGGCTTTGAAGATGGAGGAAGAGGCCACAAGCCAAGGACTGTGGGTGACCTCTGAAACAAGGAAGGGCAAGATAGCTGACTCCCCTTGGGCTTCAAGGAGGAAACGCAGCCCTACCAACACCTCGATCTCAGCCAGGGAGATATGTCGGGCTTCTCATCTACAGAACTGTGAGAGGACGCATCTGTGTTGTTTGAGCTGCTAAGTTTGTACCCATTCGTCACAGCAGCATCGGAATCAATGAATACACCTGGCATCGAGTGGGTAGAGGCCAGGGAGGCTGCAGAACACCCTCCAGTGCACAGGAAGCCCCCTACCCCCAGAAAATCATCTGGCTTCCAATGTCCGCAGTTCCAAAGCAAGGAACTGTAGTGATTCTAAACCTTTCTTTCGGGTGGAGGAGTCTAGGGTCCCTTTGGGTCTTGAATAAAAGCCAGGGGCCTCTCCGAAGATCATCATCTGATAGGTACATGCACACAAACATTTGCCCTCAGTGCCGGGGGCCCGAGAAACCCACTTGGGGTTCACAGGCCCACGTTAGGAACTTCCGTCCTGGAAACTCATTCCAGGCACCAGGTTGAAAGAGAACCGGAGCCAAGTGTGGCTCACCATGTGATGTTTGGGAAGTTGTAGGAGAGACCTCTGGATTTCTACCCCAGCTTGCCTCTCCACCCTACCCCTTGCTCAGAGTTTCTGATTCAGCGGGTCTGGAACAGGGGTAGACTTCTAGCAAGTTCTCAGGTGTTGCTGCTGCTGCCAGCCCACAGATCACACTTTGAGAACCACATCCGGGAGCTCCAAACACCCAGGTGTTCTCTGGAGGTAACACAATAGACTCTCAGAGTGGACGTTAGAAAGTGTGCGAGTTTGAGTCCCGGCTTTGCCGATTCCTGTGTGGCTTTTGGACCAGCTACTAAGTTAAATAAATTAAATGGACCTCGATTTCCTTATCAGGAAATGAGGACAATAATGCCCCCTTCTTCAGAGGGCTGGAGCGTGTGATGCAAAGCTCCCAGAGTCCTAAGCACAGTGCCCTGTATACAGTAAGTGCTCAATAAATATTAGTTCCATAAGGCGATAGCCTGGTCCTATAATAATACCTAGTTTAATTTAAGGGTGCCTCATAGTCCCCCGCCCCCACCCCACTAAGTCAAGAGACCATCCATTTGTATTAGACGCCAGAGGGGTGGGAGGTATAAAGGATTACAGCCACAACCCATGGGGTCTCTGGGCTAGTGCACAGGTACCCCCTGGGATCTCGTTAACGTCTGGATTGGGGTGTGGCATCATGGCTGGGCTGGGCCGGGCCGGGGACTCTGCCCCGAGGTCCACACACCAGCCTTTGCGTATCCAGGGCTTAGACAGCATCTCACACCCGGGGCTCGCTGCCAGGGGGCAGCCACTGGTGGGGATTGGGGAGAGGGGAGTCCTGTACCTCTCAGATTATGCCTGGGCCCTACCACTTAGATAACCCAACATAACGGGGAATGCTTCCTTTTCTCATTTAAGGGGCGGTCCAGGGTTCGGATGCAGGGCAGAGGTGGCAGAGTGGGTGGAAAGTAGGCTTCGAATCCAGACAGACCTGGGTTCTAACCTCTGCTCTGCCACTTAGCTGCTGTGTGACCTTGGGTGAGTTACCGCCCGTCTCTGAGCCTCACTTTCTTCCCAGGTTAGATGGAAGTGCCCAAGCTCTTGCAAATAGAAGCTTGGACCTGACCCTGGCTCAGCCACTTGCTAACACCCACATACAACCTTTGCCACAGGTCCTAATGTCCTAGGAAATGTCAGTTGACAGATTGACTTTAAATGCTCTGCAGGAGGAGGCGGCAGACTAAAGCAGACAAAAGCCTATCCACTGATCTGGGAAGGCAGATCCTTCAGGGGAGAGGAAGATCCCAGAGCTGGGGGTGGGGGGCGGCTTGCTACCTAGAGGGGTGGATGGGCCCCGAACCTGAGGATGGGGCTGGTGACGGAGTGTAAGGCAGGCTGGATTCCTGAAAACACCTGCAGAACATCTACCAAGTGTCAGGCAGCGGGCGTGACACCATTCCGCGTGGGGACATTCTAACGCGCATGTGAGTGTTTCCCCTAGGTGCCTTCAAACGTCCCTCTGCTTCCCCAGGCTTCACCCTGACCTCTTTCTCCGTAGACCCCCACCCCCCACCCGTAAGGGACCGGCCCTTGCTGAGCCACAGCCAGTTCAACTCCTGACAGTCCCCTCCACCTCATGCTAGGAAGGATTCGAGATGCAAGTTGTCGCTCCATCTAACAGAAAGCAACATGGAGGCTTGCTGTGTCCCTAAGGGTGACATCCTCGTCATGTGACCCCGGGTCAGAGCATTGACTGAAACCCCTGGCACGGTGTTCTCAGACCACCCTGTATTTCCATGTCCAACAGGGGCTGCAAAGTTTTGGGGTTTGGGGGATTTTTAGCTGCAGCTTATGAATGGAGTTTGGGGAACTGCAAACACACATACCAGCGACCGTCTGTCAAATGGGCAGGATCGGCCACCCCACCTTCCCCGGGGAAGCAAGGGGCCGAAGTGAGCGGGAGGATGCGACCCTCCGCCCCCACCAGAAGAGCTCTTTGGGCGCACCCCCAACTTCAAGGACATTCCAGAACATGAGCAGTATGCCTAGTGATGGAACACAGTTGGGTCATCGGAAGGTCATGCAGGTCAACCTCATTTCTAGGTGGGGAGACTGAGGCCCCACAGTGGGAGGACTTGCTTCTCTCCCCGTGTGATAAGAAGAATTTTTCATCTTTCTTAGAGGACGGTGCTTTTATCCAGAGGAAAAATAAAGCAGTTAGGTTTATCAAATTCGGAGAATACAAATAAGAAGGGAGAATATTTTTAAAAGCTACCTATAATTAATCTTCCCATTCAGGTACCAGCATGCAACATTGATTTAATAGATGACCGAGAGGATGTTAAATGCAGATTACTTTTTTAAAAGATGGATCAGTCGTACATGATTGCTTCCAGCCTGCCTTTCCATGAAGCTTTTGAACATTTTCTTTCCAAATTACTCACTGTTCTGTGACACCAGCTTCTGCGGCCTCTTGTGTTGCATTATATAAATGAATCGGTTTAACCAACCTCTTGTTGTTGCACATTTGGGTTGTTTCTCATTTTTCACCCTCTTACCAATGCTGAGATGAAATAATTCAGTTGCTTTCAGGGCAGTCTCCCTTTCCCTCCCTGCAAGAGCGTGTGCGTGCGGGGGATGGGCAAGAAAATCCCTCCTGCCCTCTTCCCCACCCCCTCCTGGCAAGCCCGCTGTGGGAGTCGTTTTCAGGCAGGCGAAACCTGGCCACAAGGGGTCCTCCGCACCCTTCAAGCGGAAGCAACCCTCTCCCAGAGGAGAAAGCCGTTTGCAGCGGGGGAAGCCCCTGGTTCGCATCCCAGCTCTGCTTCTCGCTCTCTCTGCGGCTTTGGACCAGTGATCGGACCGCTCTGCTCCTCCGTGTTCCCATCTGAGGAGTGGGGAGAGCGGTCCTTTTGCCCAATCACTGAGCCACCGTAGCTACCTTGCAAGAAAAGTGCTTTCTTAGCACCGTGCCTGGTGAGCCCTCAGTTAAGTGACAGCTTTCCATATTATCAAGTCTGCTACTATCTTCCCCCAAAGTGGGGACCTAGCCAAGAGTTTCAGTTGATTGAATTGTAACATTTTAACCATTCACAGACGATTGTGCTGTTTTTATTATTCTAAGGTCCTGGTCTGCCAATGTCCCCATTTTACAGAAAGCTCCGGTAGGTGAATTAGGCCAAACCTTTGACAGGAGGCGAGAAGGGACAGAGAGCTGTCTCGAGGCCCAGGAGTGGATCCCCCACCCCCACCTCCTCCTCAGCACACTTCCACGTGGCATCAGCTGAGCAGGTCTTGATGGGGCCCCCACAGTACACAACCCCAGGAGCAGCTGTTCGCCTAGACCACCCAGGGGGCACACAGAGTGCGTGGCGCCCCTTTTGCTCTGCAGCAAAACAAGCCAGCGCTTCACCATCCCCTCAGAGGACTGGGGACCGACCCTGCAGGGTGGGCACCCCTCCAACAGTGCGGCCCCGGCTGGGCTCCTCACCCTGGAGAAATTCATCCAAGTGGCTCCTAATTTGCAAGGACCTAGCCCGCTTGACACCGACTCTCCAGGGGGCTGCAGTGAGAGACACTTTCCCAGCCTCCTCCTGTCAATCACCTTGAGAGACTTGATTATTATCCACAGAAGTGGAACTAGAAACCAGGTCCAGACGATGCGTTCAACGCCAGAGCTCTTACCTACTGTTCTCAAGACAACCTATAGGTGTGCGTGCTCAGTGAACACTGGCGGTGTCCCTACCTACCTATCTGCCTGCCTATTATATATATAACTAACATTTATGCATATACAGATAAGAGAGTCTATATAGAGAAGAGAATATGTAGATAGGAGGATACAGATAACAGAATATGCGGATGAGATATGTGAATACATACATATACCCACGTATGTAATTTTATACACACACATATAGAATCGTTTAATCCTCTCAACAACCCTGTAAGGAAGGAAGGTACCGCTGTCACCCCATTTCCCAGATGAGCAAACCAAGGCCCAGGGATATCCGGTGCCTTGCTTCGGAGTCTGCGTTCTCGGCTCTGCTATGCGGTTGAGCCTCAGCAAAGCCCTGGGAGGCGCAGCACAGAGCCCGGCACGTAGGGAGCGCTCAGAACCTGGTGGCTGTTATCACAGGAGGTCCTGGAGAGACCCTAGAGAGGCAGCCAAGGGGGTTCCTCCGCATCGATGCTTTTTAACTGACCTTCTGTGGGGTGGGGGCACAGAGCTGGGTTATCTCACAGTGGCCTTTCAACCCCTCGGAGAGCTGGGGTCAGGGCCGGGGCAGCAGGCCTGCAGAGAGCTCATGGGCTGGGCAGCATAGGCCCTGTCAACGTGAGACAGCCCAGGAGGGCTGCTGGGAGGGCCAGGGGTGGCAGGGAGCGGGCGGGGGCGCTCTGCAATCCACGGTCTAGCTGGGAGAGCCGACTGGGGGCAGCGGGGCAAAGGGGAGGCCGGAGCGGCCCCTCCCACTCTCCTCCTTCAACCAGCGGCTCTTAGGGGTGTTGGTTTCAATACTTTGTAATGCGGAGCAGTGGCTGTGAAAATGAGGAAAAATAAGAAACGTGGGGCGGGGTGGACCCTCCTATCACCCTCCGCTAACCAACCAACAGTAACCGTTGGAGGGGCGACTTTCCCCGCCCATCTCCTTCACCCAGATCATAAATGTGTACACGTAGGACTTACTCCCTTTAGCAAAATCCGAATCCCATCAAATCATTTTTCTGCCATGTGCATTTTTCACTGGTATGTCCTGGACACCTTTCCAAGTTAAAACCCACGGCTGTGCGCCGTTCTTTCGTGAGAGTCGCATACTATTCCACGCAGTGGCTGCGAGGCCTTACTCAGCCCCTCCCTGCTGATGGACATGGGGCTCATGCCAGCTTCTTTTTTTTTTTTTTGATGTCACAAAATATACCACAATCAAAACCCTTGTCCATGTCCTTTGGGTACTTACCGGTCCTTCTGTTTGGCTAGGGAATAGTTCCAGAAGTGGGTCCAAGACCACATAATTTTGACATTTTAGTTGATTTTTATCAGGTTGCTTTCCAAAAGGTGTCTAGTGATTCGTGCTCCCGCCAACGGTCTCCTGTGGTGCCCGCGAGCGAGAGACCGTCCAGGGTCAGTGGCTCTGGGGGATGACAGCTGCCAGCCCGCCTCTTCTAGTTTCATAGTTAAGGGGTCTGTGTAACATGCCATTGGAAGGAGAGCTTCTGCCATGCTTTATTTTTTTTGTTTTAAAGATTTTATTTATTTTTTAGAGAGAAGGGAAGGGAGGGAGAAAGGGCAGGAGAGAAATATCCATCAGTTGCCTCTATATGTACCTCGACTGGGGACCGAACCTGAAACCCAGATATGTGCCCTGACTGGGAGTGGAACCAGTGACCTTTCGCTTTTTGTAGAACGATGCCCAACCCACTGAGCCACACCAGCCAGGATGGTTCTGCCATATTTTAAAGGGAGAAGAGAATAAACATCACGGCATTTCAATCAAATGACCAGCTCATTTCACAAGGAGGGCACTGAGGGTCTGACGGGAAGGCCCTTGGCCCCAGAACCAGGGCCATGGTGATCAGAGAAAGGAAGCAACATGAAGGTCTGTGGTGACTGTCACAGTCAGCTCGATAATCCAAGGGCAGGCTGAGGTGCCCAGGATGGGAGGAACGAGCATTGTTCTGGGATGGCTCTCCACCTAGGTCCCCGAGATCCTGTTACCCTGCCTGTGCCCCCAATCCCAGGCATCTGAGCTGCCCGTGACCTGAGCCTACGTCCCTCCAGGGGAGGTTGCCCGCGGGCACCGGAGTTGCTCAGTCTCTTTGGCAGAGATAGGGAAGTACTTGGGCCTGTATGTCCTCCAGGGCAGCCCTTAGACAGCAGCTGACTGGTGGGCATACAGAGGCCCAGGTGCCCTGCCTGGAGTCAAGACAAATTCAGAGGCATGATTCCCACTCCAGAGTGCCCTGCAGGACCAGGTCGGGGCTTGGCCTTAAGTCCCATCCTTGTTGGACCCCCTCCCCGTTACAGGTTTCTCTTGGGGACAGTCCAAATAATAATTAGTAAATTCCCTGCACACGAGTCTCGGGCTGAAGGCAGGCCTGAGGCACCCTGCCAACTGCGATGCCACGAAGGGCTCTGTTGGGAGCGGTGTCCTCACCTAGCAACCATCCGCCCGAGGGTCCCAGGGCCTCAAACTCCCACCCACGGCTGCACATGGGGCATGTGGACCAGAAAACACGAAGACTGGATGCTTCTTGCTCTTGTCCTTCGATATACATCTAAGAATGTGCCCTGAAAGAGGGGTGGGTTCCCACTCCCCCAGTCACTGGCTGGGTAATCTTGTATGGTTTGCTCATTCTCTGTGACCCTCAGTTTCCTCATCTGTGAAATGGAGCAGTCATGTGCCCAGATCACAGGGGGTGAGAATTAAATGAAATCATGCCTCTCGGAGCTTCAATCCCAGGGCCTGAGCAAGGAGTAAACGCTAAGTCAGCCTTGGCCGGTGTGACTCAATGGACTGTGCGTTGGCCTGCAGATTGAAAGGTTGCTGGTTCGATTCCCAGTCAGGGCACACCCTGGGCTGTGGGCCAGGTCCCCAGTTGGCGGTGTGTGAGAGGCAACCAACTGATGTTTCTCTCCCTCTCTTTCTACCCCCATTCTAAAAATAAATTTAAAAAAATATTTTTTTAAAAAGAGTAAATGCTAAGTCAATGCTGTTGCATACCCTGCTCATAGCATTGTGGGAGTTTGTTTCCAAAACGCTGGGATTAATAAATTATCACAGTCATGCGATCGTATGTTATTAAGTAGACTTTTTTCCTGGAAGCATATAAGGGGCTCTTCACACCGCTTATTTTGAGGAAACAGGAGAGGTGGGTGGTGGTAGTTTGGGAGGACTTTTACTTTGAATGTCCTTCCTTATTGTACTGATATTCTTAAAGATAAAAAGAGCGTCAAAACGTGTAAAAACAGGTGTTAACAGGGGTTACCCAGGTGACGATACAGACAGGGCCTGGTTCCTGGTAACTGTTCTCAGGACTTTAGACATACGTTCACTCATTTCATCTTCGCAATAACTGAGGTGGCTCCTATCATCGTCCCCATCACTTCAAAGATGGGGCGGAGGCACAGTGAGGTTCAGCAACTACTCTGGGTCACAGAGCTGGCAAGTGGTGGGTCTGGGATTTGAACCCTGGCAGGCTGTCTCTAGAGCCTGTGCCCTTCATCACTAATGATGCTGACGGCTTAAAAACACTGCTTTGGGGGCACACATCACAGCAGGCACGGGTCCTCCAATTCATGAATCCTTGCTCATCCACACCATAGACTGAAGGCACCTGGCTGAACGTTCCAGGGCTCGGGACCCGGTGTTGGATTCTGAGGCTGATGAACTATGTGATCCAACAAGGATGCGACTTCCTCAAGGAAGGCTCCAAGCCTGCTGCCAGGCGCAGCCCTTCAATTAACCCCCCAGGGGCTTTTGGGCAGGAATTCGCGGGGCCAGATTATCTCTCTCCAAGGACTGCCTGCTAACCCACGACACAGCCACGGTGGGGGCTCTGAGGGAGAGGTTGTTAGATTCAGCCCTCCTCTCAGATGGCCTGACACCAAGCCCCCCTAGGCTGCCTGTTCTGGTACCTCTGTTATCAGAAGTGGATCCCGACCAGGGTGTGTTTTCCCCAGAGTCCTGGACAGGAACTCCACTCCGCAACGCAGCGGAATTTGCAGCCCCCTCGTCCGGCCCTGAGCCTTGAACTAGACTCTCAGCTGGGCTCCAGAAGACGTTTTACTGCATTTGAATCCAGGATGCTGGAGTCATCATTAGTCAGACGGGCGTCTGCATGGGGGTGTGACCGGGGTAACCTTGGAGCGAACCTGGGGCTTCCTCAGGCTTGAGCTCAGCTGTGGTGTGGGTTGGGGGTTCACACCTGTCTAAATAATACATCCATTGACTCCCCCAAAACCCTCGGAGGAAACTGGAGGTCAAGAGAGCGAAGCTTGTCAGTAAACTCGGTGAGCAGACCAGGAGAGTTCCTCCCTGCCAACATCAGCAGTGTCTTATTCTTGTTGTAAAATTCCTTACAGACAATATATCTTTTTCTTGTGTGGCTCTGGGCATCCGTTCCCACTCTGCCCCTCTCTTCAGTGCCCCGCAGGATGCCACTGATGGGCAGAGGAGTACTTTGGAGACCTGGCAGGAAACAGTAAAGTTTAAATCAACGTCGTTGCTCAAATGACTCCTGTCTGCCTTTGTAGACACTGCCATCGTCCATCCCTTCGTGAGATCCTGGTTCCAAGTGATACCCCTGTCTACAGTGGAAGGTGCTAATTACTTTTCTTTTTGAAAAAAATTTAATCTTTATTGTATTTTTTCCTGTTACTAGTTAGTCCCCTATCCTCTCTTCCCCACAGCACTCACCACACTGTTGTCCAATACTTTCTTGAAAAAATAACTTTAAGTGCTGGAATAATCTTAGATTTATAAAACAGCAGCAAAGATAATACAGTTTCCATATACCCTTGTCCCGAATGTGAACATCTTCAGATATCACGGAACATTCATCAAAACTAAGAAACCACCTTAGTACATCATTATTAACTAAACTTCATGCAGACTGTAGATTTCACCACCTTTTATACAATCGTGTTTCTGCTTTTGTCCCAATGACTCATCTGGGGTCACACATTGCATTTACTCCTCTCGTCTCTTTTCACCTCTGAGTTTCTCAGTCTTTCCCTGTTGGTTTAGGATCCTGACCAGTTTGGGCAGTACTCGCCTTGTGTTTTGTAGGATGTCTCTCAGCCGGGGTTTGTCTGATTTTTTTCTCATGACGAGACCGGGGTCTTCTGGGAAGAAGACCACAGAGGTGACGCGCCTTTCTCAGTGCATGGTCACATGCCCTTGCAGGTGGTGGTAACCTTGATCACTTGGTCCAGGTGGTATTTGCCAGGTTCCTTCACTGTAAAGCTACCGTCTCCCTCCTTTCATACTGCTGTTCGTTGGGAGGAGGGAGAAGGGAGTCTGTCTCCGCCTCCGGGTTGGGGGCATGTTATATCCTTTGCGCTTCTTCTGTAACGAAGGCTTGCCCTCTTTCCCTCATCAATTACTTTTGTAAAAAAGAGAACTTCTTCGATTTCACTTACTTACCCATCTTTCTCCAAGGCTTGCTTGAAGATCACCAACCCACATTCTAGTTGCATTCAAGTCATGTTCATTGGAGTTCCCCCGAAAGTCTGACAGCAAGGTCACCCACATCATCCACGTTCCTTCTCTGAGTCTCCTGACGTCCTCCCGGGGTCGGGCGTCAGAGCGGGGACTGGGTGGCATCTTAGATGTGGCTTCTCAAACCGTGGCCCCTGGAGCAGCAGCAGCCACACTGCCTGGGGGGCAGGCAGGCAGGCCGAGTCCTGGTTCCCACCTGGATCTCCTGATTCCGACACTGAATCTTACAAGACACTACCAGGTGACTGGTGTACAGAACTCCAGAGACTCCAGAAATGGGACAGGGAGCCATCAGCTGCAAGCAGGGTGGTCCCATCTCGGTCACCATAGCCCCTGCTGTAGTGCTGGCTCCCGTGTCCTGCTCAGTTGGAAGATGATCGGGAAGGGCAGCTGTGAGGGTCCCGGAGGTCAGGCAGGAGGGACAGGTAGGGCAGAAGGATGGCTCAGAGACAAGCCTGATGTTGGAGGAGGGCTGGTAGACTGGGAAAGGTGGGCAAGAGGGGGCTGGTATCGGCATAGCTGACAGGGGAGCGGGTGCCTGGGATGCCTTGGGCGATGGGTGGGAGCAGGGACCGAGTGATGGATGAGCTGGGGTATGGGCACTGCTTGGCTGCAGCAAGGAGCAAAGGGCTCAGGGTTCAAGAGTCTGCTGTGGGCGGCAGCACAGACCGACTGCCGTGAGCAAGGCGGCACCCTTTTCCCTGTGGTGGACTTCATAAGAGCTTGCCTCTCCATCATCTCTCCTTAAAAAAAAAAAAAAAGAAGAAGCGTGCCACTCAGTGACATTAAGGGCATTCACAGTACTGTGTGGCTGCCACCACCTTCCTCCTCTAGGACTTTTTCATCTTGCAAAACTGGAACTTCACACCCATCGAACAACGCCCCATTCCTGCCGTCCCCGACTCTCTGGCAACCCCGTTTCTCCTTTCTGCCTCTGAATGGGAACACTCGTGATAAGAACACGTCCACTGTGGATGTAGAAAGCATCTCGGATTTCGTGGGCTCTCCTGGGCTCGCTGCCGAGCACCCAGGGCTGTATCCGCGCACGTGCCAAGTTGATCGCAGGGTCGCATGGGCCTCACTTGAGTGGCCATTTCCTGTTTGCCTTTTCAAGTAGAACCTCTGAAATGCGTGTGTACGGTCTCTCCTGAGAGACAGGGGCCCTTGGGGGCTTGCTGTGGTGCTCTGGGTTAATCAGGACACTGGATATTTTATTAATCACCAATCACAGACTTAACTTTAAAAACAGGGATGTTTAATTCCTACCTTCTCCTGTCCTCCAAAAGAGCTTAAACTTACTTTGCTAACTGCTTTTTTCCACCAGACCAGGGGTTTGGCTTCATTTCTGTGAAAGGCTAGATCACCAGTGTTTTACGTTTTGAAAGCCACGGGTCTCTCTATTGCAACCACTCAGCTCTGCCACTGTGGTATGAAAGCAGCCATAGATAAGATGTAAAGGAATGAACTTGGTTGAGTTCCAATAAAACTTTATTTGTAGAAACAGGTGGTGGGCCAGATTTGGGCCACAAGCCATAGTTTGCTGACTGCTGCACTAGACCATTAACTACGCTGCGCTGATCTTTTCAGCCCCAGGACCCTGAAACTAAGAAGGTGTTCCAATGTTTGGAAGCAGAATGCATGCATTTGACTTCGGTTGACAAGCAGCCCTGGAAACTTCCTGGCTTGAATAACTGTGGAATACACTTTCTCTCAGCCCCCAGATCCACCCTGCGCCACTTTGGAGAGGCTAACAGTGGGGACCGGTCAAGACAGCTCCCTTGCTGTCTGTCCGCAGGGGTGCTCTGCTAGTGGAAGGTGGGGAGCGAGGTCAGGGCATTTCCCTGCGGGGCCACTGAGCGGCCAGTGGCTGCTGCTCCAACGCTGCAGCT
The DNA here is from genome assembly GCA_004026545.1 of Mormoops blainvillei. Classification (NCBI taxonomy): domain Eukaryota; kingdom Metazoa; phylum Chordata; class Mammalia; order Chiroptera; family Mormoopidae; genus Mormoops; species Mormoops blainvillei. The sequence continues at coordinate 63,585 of PVJD01005538.1, read as the reverse complement.
CCCGGCAGGCAGCCCTCTCCATGTAGCTCTTTCTTCTGGGGCCCGGGAACCGCGCATTCCCCCTTATCCTGCGGATGAAGCCGCCCAGCCTGTACCATCTTCATCACTCTAGCTCTGGAGGCTGGAAAGTCTCAAGATCAAGGTGCTAGCAGATTTGGTGTCTGGTGACAACTTGATTCCTGGCCACAGATGGCCATCTTCCTGCTGCGTCCTCACATGACCGAAGGGGCCAGGCAGCTCTGTGGGGTCTCTTTTTCTAAGGGCACTAATCCCATTCATAAGGGCTCCACCCTCATCACCTAATCACCTCCCGAAAGCCCCGCCTCCAACATAAGAATCTGGGGGGATGCCATGAGTCTTCAGCACTCCCTTGCCTCTCCAGGTGTAGGGGGGTCGACAGTGTCTGTTCTTGCTAGCCCCAGCATACCTCATCACCCCTCTTTTTCGTTTCCTTGCTCCCTTTCCACGCCTCAGAGGGCATTTAATGAAGGGACCTTGTTTGAATGTGCCATCTGTGTCCTGCTGGGTCTCCAAATGCTGAGAGAATTAAACAGACAATCTGGGCCCCATACTCAGTGCTTTGCATATACCAGCTCCTTCATTCCCACCTGCGAGTTAGGTATGCCTGGAAGACAGGCTCTAAGATGGTCCCCAATGGTCTCACCCTGTAGTGTCATGCCCTTGAGTGTGAGGGGAGCCTGTGACTTGCTCCTATCCAATAGCACTTGGCAAAGAGGGCGGATGTTCCTTCTGTGACATGGTATGTAAGATAGTAATTTCCGTGTTGCCAGCAGCCTGTCTCCCTTGCTGGCTTTGATGGAGCGGGTAGCCACACTGGGGAGACTCATGTGACACAGAACCAAGGGTGGTCTCCCACCAACAGCCAGCAAGAAAATGTCCTAAAACCTTCAAGAAATTAGATCCTGCCGTCAGCAGGAGCCTGGGAGCGGATCCTTCCTCAGTCCAGCCTTCAGATGAGACCCCAGCCCCAGCCAACACTGTGATCGTGGTCTTGTGAGACCTTGTGCCAGTGCACTCAGCCAGGTAACCCACTGGTTCCCCACAGAACCCGAGAGAGGAAATGTGTGCTGTTTTAAGCTGAGTTCGTGGCAATCCGTTAACCAGGAACAGATAACTACTGTGCAAGATAATTGCCTCTATCTTACAGGTGAGGACCGTGAAGTCTGGGCAAGGCAGCTAACTTGCCTAAGGAACACAGGGAGGCAACTGGCAGAATGAGGACTCCCGAGCCCCAAGGCACTCTGCCCCTTCTCTATGTGCAAATATTTCCAACAAGTGGACACCCTCTCAAGTGTCACTGTCCTTGGCAAATGACTTGCCTCTGAGCCCCTTCCTGCTCTACCCAGCACCACCCGGGGAGCAGCAGGAGGCCAGGGTTTGTAAAACAGTGTCCAGCTGTCAGCGCTGGCATTTGTCAAAGGAAGTGACTGCTCTTGGGTCCCAACACCATTCCCGAAGTGGACACTGCTTTTGAAAAGTGCTAATGTACAAGCTTGTCAGGCACAGCCTGGGGGGAGCTAAAGCAGGGATTGATGCTGGGGGACAGATAAGAGGAGGCAGGTGCCACGGGAAACTGGTTGTCTCTTTCCCTTGCCCACCTCTTGGTCACAGCCAGAAGCAACCACTTTCTCCAAGCACTTGTGGGCCGGGGGTCATACAGGGGGGCAGAAGCTGCCTGTCTTCAGATCTTCCTATCCTTAGGACCCAGAGCTGATGGGCCAGTGGGTGACAGACACCTTCTCTCTGGTGGAAACCAGCACCAAGGAAACAGAAATGAAAGACACATCAGCTCAACAGTGGTTGGGAGCTGGAGGCTCTCCTTCTGTCACAGGGTAGGAGAGGCATGGAGCGCAGTTCACGAGTGGAAAGCAGTGGATCTAGAATTTGGTGAGAAGTACACCCTTTGGAAAGGGGACATGTGAACATCTGGTTGCCTAGTTAAGTGTGAAGACAATCCCAGGTCACCCTGCCTCATGGTCCTGCTTTATGTCGCTATTGTCTGTCTGTCTGCCTTTATGAAACAGGAACAGGTAATTTCAGATAAAGAATGTACATACTTGTCTCCAATCAATAATAGGGCAGGGACTTCGTACCCTAGAAGCTAAAGCAAGATATCCTCTCTATTTGAAAGAATGACTTCAACCATCTGTTAAAATACTTAAACAATTACCACGTGCCAGGTTCCCTGCTAGACCCATGGATACAGGGGACACAAAAATAAAATCCTAGTATTTGGGCTTATGTCCTGGTGGGAGGGAGCAAATGACTGCAGGCTAACAAACACCCCCAAACTTAATAGCATGAAACAATGCTAATTTTTCATTATACTGTGGGCCTGGCACTCAGACAGGGCTCAGCTGGGTGGTTCTTCCGCCTGATGTGACGGCAGCTGGAGTCATTCGTGTGCTCACATCTGCCTGGCGGTTCGGATGGAATGCCAAGGCAGCCTTTTGTCCTCCAAGGGCTCTCGTCACTGAGCGGTCCAGTTTGGACTTCCTTACAACATGGCAGCTGGGCTTTGAAAAGGGAAAGCAGACACTCAAGCCCTCTTAAAGGCTCCAAAGTTCCAGAAAAATCACTTCCTCCACCCTCTATTAGTTAAAGCAAGTCCCACTGTCAGCCCACACTCAAGAAGAGGAGAAAAGAGCGCCACACCTCTCTGTCTTTAAGGGGCATACAGGGGGGAGAGGAATTATTGGAGGCCATTTTTGGAAACTCTTTCCTGACACATAATTTCAGATAGTGACACACTCGGCAATGGATATTAAACACAGTAAAGAGATCAAAAATAACTTGGAGGGTGAGGAGAAATGCTGCTCACGGATGAGGCATGGCTACGCTTTCATGCCGTGATCGGAAGCGATAGGTTGGGTTGATACATATTAAGGATTCCATAATCATATAAACTTAAAGTATTGAATGATGAATACTGTCTCCCTTATACACAGGAGAAAACTGAGGCTGAGGGAGTTGAAATAACTTAAGATGACGCAGTGAGCGTGTGTGTCGGCGGTGGTGGGGTTATCTGGAGGTGGAGCGTGACTTCATAGTCTCTGTTCCTTTTGCAACAATATTTCAGCTGTAAATATGTAACTCAACCTTTGAGGTCTGTCTTTTTCCCTGAATCGAGCCAGGTGGCCACAGGGACAGACTTTTGCCACCACCTTCACACGATCCCTTTGCTACCAATTTATAGGCAAGAGTTTGACTCAACAGCTGGCAGGTGATTGTTCACTGTGATAAACCAGCAGGTGACACACATCACTCATTTGCCTCTTTTCCTATTAATACAAATACAAAGATAAGAGGGTGGAGCCTCAGAGGAATATGGATCCTTCGTGGAAGAGGGTTCTCCAGCTCGACTGCGTGTGTCCTGATGGCAGAGCCACAGCTTGTGTCTTCACCATGTACAGAGTCCTATCACACTGAGCCAGGAGCCATGGAAAAATACAATGCCTCGTGGCATCCCATTTGATTAAGGCAATCCGTATCATCCACCCATTCATATACATGTATGTATCTACATGTATTCATATTTGTATATATATGTATATATATACACTCTGTGTATGTGAATGCATGTGTATGGATCTGGCATATTTATATATTATGTATTGTGTAATGTAAGATATACGCATAAAGGAATATAACATGACATATATCATGTGTATGCATTCTACACACATATTGTTTGTGTTCATGGGAAAAGGCAGGGGGCTGACTGCATTCAGCCATTTCCATGTCCATCTCCAGAGGACACTTAGGAGTTCATGTCCCCCGTGGCTTTCTGACCCACTGGGTGCACAGGGAAGATTCGTATCCTTCTCATAGAGGAAGCACTGAAAACCCCCAAATCCATGATGGGGGTGGGGTGAGCTGGCACTGGGCATGAAGGTTCTATAAGTCTCTAGTCCGTGAAAGGAGAACGCCTTGCTTTCTTTCTCTCCCAGATTTTGGGGTTGTTGGTGGTAGCAGTGGGGGAGGAATGGGGACCCCAGTCAATGCATACAATACCACGGACTAAGAAATGGGGGAGCAGTGATGTATCGCTATTAGGAGCAGGGGCTCTGGGTCAGTCCCTGACCTCTAGGCTACACAGCTAGGGACAGGCAGAGCCAGGATCCTGAGCCTCTGCTTGGCCATTTGTCAAGTGTGGACCGTGGAAGAACCTATTCCTCGCATGGTGCCGCCATGCGACATGCCGGCTGTGTGGTTCCAGCCACATGGTGGTGGGAAGTTTTCCATACATTGGAGCCAAGAATTGGGCTTCCTCCCTCTGCCCTCCCAGTGTGGTCCCTGTCCTCCCTCTCACCTGGGACAACAGGGCCCAGAGTGGACCTTCTACCCCTCGTACCCAGGTGCAAGCTGCCAGACAACATAGCGCAACCAAACCCCTCATCCAATGCCAGGGGAGCGGTGGGCGTGGTGAGTCTCCTACAGATCCCGTGGCAGGGGCAGCTGCCCGCGGCAAAGCCGGCTGGGCCCCCAGCACCCCCTCTTCCCCCTGCATTGCCACTGAGAGAGCAGACACCCACCCTCCAGAGCTCGCACCCTTGTCTGCTGCGGGGCAAGAGAGCAAGGCTCACTTTCTCTTCGAAAGTGAGTTCTCCCAGGTAGGGGTAGCCATCCCTGCATTCTAGCTGCTCTGTAGGTGTGCCAGGGCCCTTGCAAAGGGTCAGCTTCTTAGGAGATCCCTCTATTGTCTCGTAGGCTGCCTGCCTGCTGGCCATGACCTTCTGGGACCTACTCTGGCCGCCCCAGACAGCGGTTCTATCTGCTCCTGAGCCTCCCTTTTTCCTGCGGGCCAGCCCTGCCATCTATCACAGGCAGGACAGCCAACCTCAGAGCCGGGCGACCTTTCAGAGACACCAGGATTTGTTTAATTTTCCAAATTCACCTCTCTTCAGCCTTCTTATCAGAGGCGGTGAGGCCCCAGCACGGGCAGGAGGCATTTGGCGCCCTTCCCTGGGTTTTGAAGCGGATGGGCTGGGTGCTTCTCCACCAGGAGTCCTTTCTTCTCCCAGGAGGGGACAGAGAGAAGAGGAAGGCTGATAGCATGGGGCGTGGGTGGAGACGCGCTGCCCAGAGAAAAGAAGAAGATGCCAGGTGCACATTTAATTATAATGCCCGACTCATCGTGAAAACCTTGTTCTTTTATCCCTGCCTTTTCTATCTTAAAAGCATCTTCCACACCTAATTGCAGCTTATGTCTGCAGAAGTGTTATCATGGTCTCAGCTAATCCAGCAGCACCTCGAGGTACTGTTATCCCCATTTTCCAGGTGAGGAAACTGAGGCATAGCCAGGGATGTCATTGCCCAAAGTCACACATTGTGCAGAGAGTCCAGGGTTTAAATCCGGCTTTATGGCTTCCAAAGTCCAGGCGTGCGGCAATAATGAGTCTGAATAAACCTCATCTGATCCTCACAATAGCTTCCGGAGAGAAATATCTGCTCTCCATTTGATTCGATTCTGAGTATTTCATTTTAATTTTCAAGTCACGCAGCCAGCAAATGTCAAGCACTGGAGAAGTAATGTGATGACAAATACTACTTGGCGTCTGGCGCGTGGGGGTCAAAGCCCTTTACCGTCTCTGAATTTGTTTCAATTCCAGCAGCTACATGAGATACTATTTCATAGTCCCACGGTTGCCATTTCACAGGAGAGAAAAAGGAGGCTTGGCGGGGCGATGTAGGTGTGTTAGGACAAGGGTCTCGAGGTCCGGGCTGTTCTTACTAAGTGCTGCTCTTGCTACATGGGAAAATGTAGCATAATATTTTGCTATAGACAGACGAGCCTGATAAGAACTCAAAGGGATAAATGTAGGTAACCTGCAGAGAAGAAATCGATGTGCAATTGACCAGATAGTATATATATAACCAATGGCTTAGCCTCCCTTTAGGGAGGCAGGGCTTTGGATATGAATCCTCTATCCCTTTAACTTGCTATACGTAAATAAGACGACCTTGAGACAACCGTGTCTTGTTCTTGAATGGGACACACCAAGTGGTGAACCCGTTGAGTTCGGTAACAGGTCCCCAAGTTCAAACTGCTGGTGAGTGGTGAGAACGAGCTGAAATCCCAGCCATTTGACCCTGCAGCTTCCTGCGTTCTTGACCACCACCCTCTCCCTTTTCCTATTCAGACCATGGCCAGCTGGACCCCCCAAACGAGGTCTTTCTTTCTTGGGCTCACCTGGTGCCTTATAGATGAAGGATTCTAGACGCTCAAGTGCAGCGGACCCTGTGCAAGCACATACCAACTCGCTTGCCTTCCTTTCCCATCCTGACCCGTCCAGTCTCTCCCCTGCGTTCATTGCCCTAGAAACCGCAGGGCATTTTGAGGCTGGTGCAAACTGGCTTGGGTAGAAAACATCTCGTAAATAGAAAGTCATTGTAACAGGTTCTACTACCTAAGCCGGGAAGGGAGAAAGATTTCCTAGAAGAGAAGCTGCAATTTTATATATCTCCAAATATATATCTTCATATATATATATATATATATATATATATATATGAAAACAGACTCGTGAAAGTCTCTTCCTGCTGAAGTCAAGCTACCTTAGTTCGAAGATGTCTGGAATGCTGAACCTAGAAGGTCAGGTAGGAGCTTAAAAATACAAAGGAATAAGAAACCAAGACTGATACCATACTTCATTTTGGCTGATTAAGTTTTTAGTTTCTCAACGTGCCTTTATGATTGTGCCACTGCCTCCTCCTTACTTCCTGCCCGATGACATCATCTGCCACCTTAGCTTATGCCTTAGGAGTCAGGTTTCAAGCTTTGTCTCATCCTTTCACTCCAGAGTTCTTGATTTAGGAGTCTCACTGAATAACACTGCAGGCAGAAGAAGGGGCTTAGTGGGCACCGCAGGGCTGGGACACAGCCCTGAGGAGGCAGGCGCTGTCTGTGCACGTCGCCTCTCCTGCGCCCCCGGGGAGGGCTAGGAAACGGAGCCAGTAAGGACTGGGGGAAGCCCCAGCAAGGGCGAGTGGGGGCTGAGAGCGTCCGCGAGGGGTCTTAGCCTAGTCAAGGGAGTTGTTTTACACTCATTCTGTTATTTTAACCTTTTCTACTTTTCTCTGTCTCTTTAATTGGGTTTATTTTATCCTTTGTTTGGAATATTATCCATTTAGAATTTTATTCTCAGTTGATGGACTAGCAGGCAGGAGATGTGGACATTGGGTGACTGTGGCAAGAACAGACCACACTCTCATCAAGGTGGCCCTTCAGCTGCCCCTTATGACCTCTCTTAGCAACTCCCCCAAACGCGCACACCCAGAGACACGCACAGAGACACAGAGACACCCGGAGACACAGAAACACACACAGACACAGAAACACACACACTCTTTCTCCCTTCATAGTCTGGCTGGGGGATCTGTGAGTTATCAAGAATAAAAATTGCTCAACATTGACACCTTAACCGCTAGAATTAGGTTACTTCCTTGAACATATCCTCTTTTCTTTTTGAAGTGCCGGTGGTGTACGGCATGTGCCAAAGGTCCTCATAAAAGCATCCGACCATGTGCCACAATCTTATCTAATCTTCGCCATAACTAGCGGCAAGGCGCTCGTATTTCCATTTTCAGATGGAGGAAACTGAGGCACGGCAAGGCGGAGAAGCCCGCTCAAGGTCACAGGGTGCGGTGTTAATGGAGTCAGACCTTGAACCACGCAGTCTCACCCTAAAGTGTGAACTTCTCTCAGCCCCTGCACGGACGGCCACCCTGTCTCCCCAAGTATGGGACCAGCCTTGGAAGAGTCCGGAATTATCGAAGCCACAAAACCACACCACCTCCAGCTTTTAGAATTGAATCAAATGCCTACAAGGACAGTCACTCCCCCCGCCCCCCGGGGAAGGTGCCATTCTGCTACTCACTCTCGGCGACATAGGGGACACTCATACACAGCTGGGGGCTGTGATTCTTGAAGGAGAGACTGTTACTGAGTGAAAGGTGGACATGAGATCTGGATCTGCCCCTTCCATCGGTGTGAACTGGGGTGAGCCCTCAACTGGCTTGTCCAGGAGATGGGGATCCTACTTCTCTCCCCGCCCCCAGAGGATCAGTTGGAAGAGCAAGGGAAGACCACAGGAGGAATGACGGTGCAGCAGGACAGGGAGGCGCACAGGAGTGTAGGGTGTGTTGGAACGTGGAAGCCGGCCACTGCCAGGTATTCAAGCACCGGCAGAAGTGGGGCTCAGCAGTTCCCATGAACTCTTGGCGGTGGGAGGGTCCGGTCTGCTTTGGCAACCAGGTTGGCCTTAGTCACAAAGTCAAGGTGAAGATCTCTATGCTCTGTGGTCCAGCGATTCCACTCCTAGTGCCAGGAGACACATCCCAGGGTGTCTACAGTAGCACCACACATCCTTGCCCCAGACTGAAAACCATCAAACGCCCAAAGCGGAATGGGAAAATTGGGACTAATTCATATAACAGTATAAAAATACAACGGGAAGAATCATACCACATAGTTATGGTAGATGATGGAGCGGGGGAGGGCCTCAACGTAGCCAAAGCCCTGAGGCCAGCCTAGCAAGAATGGTGTACCCTAGACAGGCAGGAGTCCTTGGTGGTATAACGGCTGTGACCTCCCTAACACCCAACCATAAAACTCAAGTGTTAAGGATTTAGGGGTCATTTAGGCAAAATCCACCCCAGAGATGTGACCTCCTCTGACGGTGTCAGAACAAGCAGTGGCTGAATCCAGTCTCTCTTCCTTGGATGCCACTGACGAAGTGCTTCACGCCACCAGACCCAAGCAGCCCGTGTGAGACCAAACGAGGAGAAACTTAGGCTTCGCACCAGCTCTCATGGCGAAGACCCCCCTCTGGGTACGTCCCACCCACGCCCACTCTTAGTGCTGAGTCCCTGGGGCCACATGAGAACCTCTGGAGGAATTTCCAAGATGGCATTCTTCAAACGCCACTCCCCAGCCTGGTTCAGTCCTGAAGTAGGAGGCGGTGTCAGGTAGCGGTTATGAGCCCATTACGTGGAGCCAGGTGACTCAAGTTCAAACACCCCACGCATCAGATGTGTCATTCTGGGCAATTATTTCACCTTACAAAGTAGTTACTCCTGTCTCCCCTTGACAGATGGAGAAACACCTTTTGAGAAGGTGTCACAGCCATTGAAGCCAGGGTATGTCATCTATTTAGTGCAGTATTTGACCCAAACCTAGTATGTGAGTTTTTACTGCAGTGGCTCCCAGATTTTGCTCCAGGTTAAAATCACCTGGGAGCTTTAAAATAAGAATCCGAGGCCAAGGCACATCTCGTACTAATTAAATCAATGTCTGGGGGTGGGAGCCAGGCATGAGTGCTTTTTAAAAATCCCAGTGTACAGTCGAGTTCGGCCACCGTCATTATCACTTCCCGAAGTCGGGTTCCAGCCGTCCAGGGTTTCTCCAGCTCGGAGGGTACAGCCACCTGCTTGCATAGGCTCCTAACAGTTTCGTTAACTCTGGCTCCGACGCTCTTCTGCTTGGGTGCGTCCACGGCGAACTCGGCTGCTCCATGGTCTTCTTTGCCACTTGGTAAATCACACAGAAAATAGGGTCTTCCCTCCGTGCAATCAATGCCACCACCAATGCCCTGTTGCTCCTAAACCCGGGAGACTATCTTTCCCCCAGTCCTGTTCAGTCAAGTCCAGTCAAGTTCCTTCGACAATGCCTCATTGCTTTTTCTCAAGGAGAGCGAGAGAAGCAGCCATCCTCATTTGAGCCACCGACGTCACCCTCGCTTCCCATCTGGACAACCCCAATAATGCATCTGCTCTCCTGGCCTGCCCTGGAGTCCCCACCCGCAGGCACCAGCCACAGCAGACTTTCGGATGCACTGTCGCCTCACTCGCCTTGCCTTACGCCACCTGGGTGAAAACCAAGCTCCTGACCCTGTCCTGTAAAACCGCCACCGGCTCCTCTACTGTCAGCACTCTTTGACCCCATTAGATTCCCAGGTTCAAATGGCACTGGCTTTTAATTCCTTAAATGCTTCAGCCCCAGGACCTTTGTACATGCTGTTCTAGGCTACTTTTATCCCCAACAGCTTTCTCTGAAGCCTCCAGCTAGTATATCTGCCTCCGCTAGCTACTCCTAGGGATTCTCATTTTTCCCACTGTTTGCCCCACTAATAGGTGATAGAAAAGTCTGCTATTAAATGCTTTTTGTATTAACTCATTTAGTCCTACGATACGGACCCTGTTACCCCATTTTAGGTGAAGAAACGGAAGCACAGAGAGATTGAGTAGTTTTTTTTTTAAGTGAACATCACACAGCTAATGAATTGCAGAGCTTGAACTTGAACGTGGGTATGATCTTGCTCTGACTGAGACCATCTCCCGTGGGCTGCTCTAGATTGTGATCGCACCCCCCGATTCCTAGAGCCGGGCACGCAGTGAGCCCTTAATGGTTCCTGAATGCATAACCCCCGAAGGAGGAAGGGACAGCAGAAAACACCCCTCTCTGCTCCTAGGTTGGCTCAAACACAAGAAGAGGCGAGTGGAAGCAGAGGCTAGCCCAGCTCCAGGTAGCTGGGCGTGCCCATGTGTCTCCGCAGCACCCCTGGCCGGAGTCAGGCTCTCCCCTGTTTGGAAGGAACCATCCAACCCTTCCCCTGGCCCCTTCCCAGCTGCCTGCTTGGGGTCTCAGCACAGAACAACCCCACCAATTCATCAGGGGACGTCAGCCTCGTGGAACGGTTTGAGGCATAAATCAAAGTACGAGGAAAGGTTGGAAAAAAAAAGAGGTAGTGGGGAGAGAAAAATCGGGGAAGGGGGTGGGGAGAAAGCGCAATGGAAGGAGAACCAGGGGAATGAGATCAAAGGCGAAAATTCATCAGAGATAACGGAATTATTTATTTTTCCTGCTCTCGTTCTCGGGGCCTTTGAGGCCTCCACACTGATGTATTTGGACATCTTGGGGCCGTCTGTTACCGGAGGCCACCCCAGCCCCTCTGCCTAAGCCCAGCCCCCCAAAGGCACGTCGGTTCCATCAGCAGCAGCTGCCCCCTCGGCGGCTGCCCAAGGAGCCTTTTGAAGTGGGTCCGGGTGGTGTTTACTCACCCTCGTGTAAGAAACACGCGCACGGCGCTGGTGGCAGCAGCTGCCCTGGGTGGGGGTGGGGGTGGGGGTGGGAGGGAAGGGGGTGCCCTCATCACTCAGGAGCCTGTTTATTTGGGAACCAGAGCAGCCCTTTCTCCGGTTATTACTCAACGTCTTCTACAGACCAAGCCACACTCATTCCCGAAGGTGGGGCAGGAATAACAAACACACTGCCCGTTGCCGGACATGCCCACCTCGCCTGGGCCCCACCGCGCACTTGGCTTTCACAGAAGGCTTGGGAATGACGGGCCAGGAGGATGCGCCGCTGGTCCCGAGACAAACCCAGGGACCAGAATGCCAGGCTTCACATTCTAGTTCTGTCTCTTGCGATGGGACACTCATAGGCAAGAGAATGTGGTCCTCGAAATGACTCCCCTTTCTCTCATTACGGTTGGGGACACTGAGCTCCGGAGGCATTAGCGTGGGCAGAGAACTTAAGAGAAGCACTCAAAATACACGCTCAAAATTCTGAGTCCGGCAGAAATGCCCTTTGAAGACTAGAGCCGCACAGGTTCAACGAGGCTGAGAGCTACACAGATTCAATGTGGTTCCTCTTCCTGGTTTTTCAGTTAAGTGATAAATAATAAAATAATGTCTTCAGCTGTTTTCTAGGACTGGTTCAATGGACTGGCTGGGCAGCTGTGGAGAAAAAAAACCCCAACCCAGTAGTCTGAATAACCGTGTTGAGGCTGATGGATAGTGTCCCTGCAGAATACAAAAGGGTCAAGAGGCAAGATGGTTTTTCTCTCTGAACAAGTCACCAAATCGGTGACGTGCTGTATCAAACTGGGTTATACGGGCAAAGACTAGGGTCAGACAACTGAGCTTCAGAAATCTGAGGCTGCCTCTTGCTGGCGGCGTGACCCGCGAACACAGAGCCCCAAACTTGCTTCTTTCTCCATTAGTAACAGGGAGACGATAGCTCCTTCCTCTATGAGGGTTTCGTGAAGATTCCGTGAGGTTTTATAAAACAGCATCTTTATAACCCGATATGCCAGGCACTGTTCTCAGTGCTTGACAACGTATTTGCTTATGTCGGCCTTAGAGCAGGCCTACGAGGTGGGCACTATGTCCCCCCCGCCCCCCGTCTTACAGATGAGGAAACTGAGGCTCAGAGAAGTGAATACGGTTTCATAGAATAGCGTGGCCAGGGGCCCAGGAGAGGCGCACACTCAGAGGTTGGACACGTACGTTTTACCTCATGTTCATGTCTTCAGAACATTGATTACAATACGTGGGCTCCCGTGCTCTGTGACCCCGGGGGTGGGGCACTTCAGAGGCGCAAACAGGTAGATGGGAGGAGATGGCTCTTCCAGAAGAGACAGGGAGTGCTAGGTGCTCGGGCTGTTGACTGGAGGTGAGGACTGGAGTGTGTAGGATCTCTGGAGCCTCAGTGAGAGAAGGTGTCCCAGCCTGTCCGCTCACTTCTCCTGCAGAGGCAGCGACCAATGTCCTGCTGGAGAGACTGTGGGCCAGCCAGATCCTGGCTGTTGGACCTCAGGGACCATTAGGAGTCAGGAAATTGGGGCCCTTCTGGGGGGCCGGGCTGCTCCTTGGGTGAGAAGGAGGTCTAATGCTAGCTTCTCGTCCCTTGGAGGCAGCAGCGAAAGTGGTCCTGCAGACCCTCAGAGACTCTGCAGACCGGGGTGAGGGGTCGCTAGGATTTCTGGTTTGAGTGACTGGAGCCTGCTTCACACCATCCTGGCTGCTCCTACAAGTCTTGCCGCAAATACCAGGAAAATACGACCAGTTGGCATTAACCCAGCTGGGATGAACAGTGCTTAGTTAATTGTGTTATTTTTTTTACAACAGAAAAAGTGGGCCTTTTTCCTCTTCTCTGCCAACAAGCGTATTCCAGAAAGCAGGGAAGCTCGGGCTTCTCAAATTTCTCTACTTATGCCTTTCATGGAATTTGAGCTTTGGAATAAGCCAGCAGGAGAAGCAGGGTCAGCGCTGGCCAGTAGCCCACGGGTGAAGTCGGGGCAGACAGGTGAGTCTCAGCAACCAGCCTGCCCGTTCTTGCCTTCGGACGGGCCGGCCGGCTTGTGCTAAGGAAACTCAGAGAAAGATAATGCTCTGAAGGAGCTGCGTTTAGAACGTGTAGACAAAGACCCTCTGGACCCCCAACACAAAAGCTCGCAGGCACAGGGGGAAGGCTTGTGCTGGCGAGGTGCTCCCTGGGTGAGAGAGGCGCGGTCTGGTTCTGATTAAAGAGCCATTATTTACTCACGTCAGGAACGATGCTCAGGAAGGCAGCTGTGGTCACGTGACCACGGGCTGGTGTGGGAGCCGTCAGCCCTGCCAACCCTGAGAGTCACCATGCACTTATGCGCGATGGTCCTGACATGGCTGGAAGACCTCATTAAATTCCCATGATGCTCTTACTGAAACAGACATATCTATTCATCACAAGATTTCCTTCTTCCTCCCAGAAAAATACTGAGCTCTAGGCTTTCAGACTGGACAGGCCACTCAGAAGACTTATGAACCTTTTACCCGGGACACGGGAGATTTCAGACTTTTTCCAGGTCTGGGTTTACTATCGCTACATAATTTCTGACTTGAACCTCAAAATAAAGTCATCAAAAGTTACAACCTTCTCCCTTCCCTTTTCCCAGCTTGGCCAGGGAACTTTCTAGAAGGGTAGGTGGTTCAAGGCTCTTTTCCACTTGGGAGAATAGTGATGAATGTCAGAAAACGGCAGCTGTCATGATGTAACAGGTCTTAAGAATAGATGCCGTCACTTTTAAGAACGCTTAATTCTTATCCCGCGGCTGTAAGAATGATCATCCCCCTTTTACAGATGAGAAAACAGAGCTTCGCATCAGGTCAAGGTTTTCGGAAATCCTTACAGCTAAGATGCTGTAGAAATGAACTATACCTTCCTGCACCGTGCTTCTGTCCTCTGAGCCGGCCCTTAGAGAGGACTTCTGGAATCCTATTTCAACCAGTAGGACTGAGGCTTGCGGGTCCAATTGGAGCTGTGCAAGCAATAGCCCCATCACCATTTCACTGACCAATTAGAGCAGCTCCATTCCGACCAATGAAGACAGTGCTTGTTGGACCAACCAAACTACAAGAACTTGGAGTCCTCATTGGGATGAGGACAAACCAATCAGGGACTAGGGACTGGTACTTCTGTCTGTATAGGTCAGCTCCCCTCCAGCTTGGCTTTGGGAGTGCACTTTCCCTCTCCCCCAAAGAGTGGAGGCTATTTCCCAGGCTGGGGCTGGCGCTGGAGCATTGGAGACATGTCACTGGAGCAGAGCAGACTGGCACAGGAGCAGAGTGGGGCAGAGCAGAGCTGCCTGACCTTTAGAGAGGCCTCGTCCCTGGACCACCTCTCTCCAGGCCGCCTTACAGCTGTGCTGTCTCAGAGTCGTGCTATTTCACGACGAGCTGTGACACTATTGGGCTGTCCCTCAGCCGTGCCGTTTTCACAGCCTTGCTGTATCACAATCAAGCTGTTTTGCACTGAATAAAGTTTTCTTCTTCACCGCACCCTTGATTGGGGATTCCTGTGGGTGCTGAACTGGTGCCAAAGACCATCGGTTGACAATGCTTTTATCAAAACTAAGGAATTAGCACTGGTATATCACTCAACTAAACCACCCTCCAGGCGTTACCTGGGTTTCAGCAATGTGTACCTCCGCCCCCGTCCCCTCCTCGTCACTGCCCAGCACAGAGGGCCAACGCATCTCCCCAGCCTCCAGCCCATCTTTTCTGAAGTGGAGCTGGGTCCGCTGATCCAGGCTTGTCTGGAGTCAGACTGCTAACTGACCTTGAATGGGCTGGTTCGCAGAAGCCCATTGCACTTGAGTTTATATTCTCATTTGCTAAAGTAATTATGTGCCCATAATTAGAGTTGCAGGAATTAGGCAAACTTCTCGGTAGAGAAGGAGAACTGGGCCTTACGGCATGGGTGGGATTTGGCGGGGTGGAGGCTAGAATCGGGCCTCAGGGCATGGATGGGATTTGGGGGTGGATCCAGGGAATCCACAGGCTTTGAACAGAGGCCTCATACTTCAGGCCTCCCTTCCCCACGCTGCACCAAGTTCGGTAGGGAGACACTTAGTACTTAATGGCTGAGAAATCCCAAGCCTGGAGGCTCAAGAACCCCAGATTTTAGTGCTTCTGATCAAATTCAGCTGTCAAGTCATCCACATGGCTTGGATACTGTGTCTGCAAGCCCTTAGGAAACACTGTTGCTGGCGGCGGGGCACATATGGGGGCGGGGGGGCCGCATCCAGCATGCAGGGACTCTGAACCTAGATCTAGCTTCCCAGGTAGCCAAGGGCCCCAGGCCTGATACAGAGCGCCCGGAGCAGATCACTGGGGAGAAGGAGGAGGGGCCGCAGAAAGAATCTGCGGAAGCAATGGAAAGCCTGCCGGGTCACGCTGCAGCTGCCTGAGATTCCCGACAGGTGGTGTTTTGCCTGAGAAGGACCTCTGCGCTCAGCCTAGGGTCGGGCTGGGCCGGCAGAGGGTGGCAGGGCCATTCCTTGGGGGTTCTAGGGGGAGCAGGCTGTGAGGCAGAAGCCTGCCATTCTTCCTGAATTGTGTAGTTTTTGTGTATTATGTTGTTTTAGTTTGTAAACTAACCCTGTAGAAACAAGGTAACTAAAAACTAAGAAAAAAGCTAGGAGAACTCAGGTGTTAACAGTTTAGGCTTAATTGATAGGCTTAAGTAACTGCTTTTGAATAAAGACTCTTCCTTTATCACCAAACCTTTGCCTCTGGAATTTTGCCTCGAGGGTGGCAGCGGGCAGCGGCACCCCAACTTACTGCTCGCTAGCAGTGATTTTTTTTTCCTGTCTCATACAAAAATCTTTAATAAAAATGGCTCTCTGTAGAAGCAGCCATAAAACAGTAGGGACTGAGTGGGCCACAGAGAGCCGTGCCAGTCCCAAAAAGTGCAGTGCTGGCTGGCTATGGACACGTGGGCTGTGAGCTCGGGGTTGACCCATTCCGTTTTTCAAGGGGAGTTGCAAATAATGTCTTTTTAGGAAAAACTGTATTTTTTAATGTTCGTCAGTAGTTGATCACCCTCCCCTCCAAATGACAGCAGAAGGCTAAATAAAACACTTATAGGCAGCCAGTTGGCGGCCTGTTTTATACACTCAAGATAAAAATAAGTGGGTTCATACAGCAGCACAGTATTTGTACACAGGTGACAGCCGAACCGTTAGCATGCAGAAAGCCTGCCGGGGAAGGACGGCGCAGGCTCCTGGCGCGCGCTCAGCGCGTGCGGTAAGAATAGGTAAGGAAGGCAGCACGAACCCTCACGCCTGACAAGTCTGCAGTCCCAGGACAGCAGAGCCCTGTGCGTTAATGCAAGGGCCCGGTGGGCTGCAGAACTCCCGACAGATTGTCAGCCCCCAAGGGCAGCCCTCTCTCAGCCCCAATTTCCCATGAGCCTTCTTGCCTCTTCGCTATGGGCCCGCAGAGTCTCGCGTGCATACTTCCGCAGGAGTTCCATCTTCCTTCTCGGCGCCAGGGCCTCCTTGATCTCCTGCTGCGACGGCACAGGGACATGAGAGAGGTACTGCGGCTGCCCGTCTTCCCCTCCATTCTCCTGGCTGCCTCCTTCATCAGCCTCCTCCTCGGTGACAGTATAGACGTTGGCCTCTTCCTCCTCTTGCCAGCTGAGCCTCTCTGCTGTCCACTTTTCCACTAATTCGGCTCTGAGTCCTTCTCATATTCCTGTTCCCAAGGCACAATCACACCATCCTCTTCATCGAGGTAACCGTCGTATTCAAAGTCCATTGCCTGCGTGAGCTCAGCACGTGTTTTTCTTGGAGGGGGAAGAGGCTCTTTCTGAAATGACTCCCTAATACCAGGTAAAATTTTCACTGCTCCGAAGTACGGGGTCCGGTGCAAATAACACCCCATTTTTATTACAAAATCTTTTTTTTACAAAATCATAAGCATGTAATTCTGTAACATAACCATCACACTCAGGCACACCATGTGACATTTTAGGTGAAACATTCAAATTAAAACTATAAATTATTACCCTACCAACCACACTCAAGCAGGCGTCGCTTCTGCTGGACCTTGTATTTGTAACCTCGATTTCCTGGGACTTTTCCTTGACGATCCAGCATTCTGGGGCCAAATTTTACATGATCAGGACCACCCAGCTCCTTTATCCAGGCCTCCCAGCATCCTTTCTCTCTTAGCTTATTCATTTCATCATTCAGGTCAAGAATTTGGAATTCACCTAAGCCAGCATTCTGAATCTGAGCCAGTTTTTCAGAGATCGCTCCAATGATCTGTCGTCTCCCCTTCTAAGCACTGGGCAACTCAGTACCTTCGGAGGCGAGGAAGGGTCTTCATTTCTTCACTTTCCCCCGCCTCCGGTTGAGCTTGGCAAACTCTAGCTAAGGCCACCATGGTCTTTTCTCCATTTCCAGCCTTTGTGCAAGTGTGGGGGCGCTCCTCGGACCTTGGCCAGGAAACTTGCTGGCCTCAGGGAAGGCCAGCCCTGACGTGGACGAAAGATTCTAGCTGTGATAGAGAGAGATATGAAGAGATCACTGGGGAGAAGTAGGAGGGGCTGTAGGAGGAGTTTGCTGGGAGCCGATGGAAAGCAGTCCAGGACGGGATTGGCCGAGGAGCTGAATGCCCGCACAGCCAATGGAAATGAACAGAGGGCTGGCCCCTTGGCTCCTGAGCTGACTCACTCTCAGGCTCTGTCTCGGGCTCTCAGGCTCGCTCCCAGGCTCCTCTTCCTCGAGGATCGCTGGGTGACTGTGCTGCAGCGGCCCGCACTTCCCAAGGGACGGTATCTTACATGGGAAGGAACTCGGGGAGCAGCCTACGATCAGGCAGGCCAGGAAGAGGGGTGGCAGGGTTAGTCTTCCCTGGGCGTTCTAGAGGGGAACGACCTCTGAGGGAGAAGCCTGCCCTTCTTCTGGGATGGTGTAGCTTTTGCGTCCTACATTGTGTTAGTTTGTAAAGTAACCATACAGAAACTAACAAGGGGGAAGGGGCTGAGCGCCGGGCGAAACTTACAAAGGCAAGATGGCGGACGTGCTCGACCTTCACGAGGTGGGTAGTGACGACTTCGACTTGGGTGAGGACGAGGAGGAGAGCGACCAGAAGCTGGAAGACAATGTGAAGAAGAGGAAGGACCATGGTTCTGGCTCCGAAGAGGGGTCCCGAGCACGGATGCGTGAGGATTATGACCGCGTGGAGCAGGATGGAGATGAACCCGGCCCACAGCGCTCTGTGGAAGGCTGGATTCTCTTTGTCACCGGAGTCCATGAGGAAGCCACGGAAGGAGATGTCCAGGACAAATTTGCGGAGTATGGGGAAATAAAAAACATACACCTCAACCTGGACAGGCGTACGGGGTACCTGAAGGGGTACGCCCTAGTTGAGTTTGCAACGTATAAGGAGGCCCAGGCTGCCCTGGAGGGGCTCAATGGCCAGGATTTGATGGGACAGGCGATCAGCGTGGATTGGTGTTTCGTTCGGGGCCCGCACAAGGGCAAGAGGAGAGGCCGCCGCCGAAGCCGCAGCAGGAGTCCAGGCCGGAGGCGCCACTGACCGGCCCTCTGTTGTCCAGGTATTCATTCCAGAGATTCCATTTGACCAGGCAGCCTTGGAGAAATAGGGCTGGGGTGGAGCTCACTGTTTATAATTAATCTCTTATCCTGTTGCTTAGTGGGTTTTTTTTTTTTTTTTTTAGTTATAAATACATGTCCCATTGTTTTCTAAAAGCAGGGGTGGTGGGGTGGGGAGCTAGAACTCAGATGTTAGTTTGGCCTTAATCGTTAGGCTTAAGAGGTTAAAACTGAGACTTGATAGGCTTAAGTAACTGCTTTTGAATACAGACTTTTTTTTTTTAAAGAGCATTAAGTCAGCCACAAACTTCTATTTTTAGATTTCATTTGTTTTTAGAGAGGGGAAGGGAAGGAAAAAGAGAGGGAGGGAAACATCAATGTGTGGTTGCCTCTTGAGCGACCCCTACTGGGGACCTGGCCTGCAAGCCAGGCATGTGCCCCGACTGGGGATCAAACCAGCGACCCTTTGGTTCACAGACTGGCACTCAATACACTGAGCCACACCAACCAGGGCAAGACTCTTTTCCTTTGTCCCCAAACCTTTGCCTCTGGAAGTTTGCCCCAAGGGTGGCGGCGGGCAGCAGGACCTCAACTTATTGTTCAGTGCCAGCAATGGCACTTCAGATGGGACCTTAGCTGCCTGTGCCTGGTTGACCCCAGGAGTGGGACTGTGGGTTTCCCGGTCCCAGGGAGGTCCTTCGCATGCCCACTCGAGGTCCTGGCCACCTAAACACGGCTGGCTGGTGAAAAGGAAACAAGGTCCAGGTGAGGACTGCTTTGGGAAAGCCATTGTGTGGGAACGAGGTTTGTGAGATCGGTTAGCAGAAGATTGGCTTGTAGTATTCTTTGGAATAATGGAATCATGGAGGCCAGTTTTGTGTATGTTCTCAGGGATTTTTTTTCGGTTTATTTTTTCGTTTTTTTTTCTTTTCTTTTTTTCCCTCCTGACTAGCTTTTGGCCTGTATGTCTGGGCCAACAAGGGTCAGTTCTGCACTGGTTCCTAGAGGGAGCCACTGAGTAGTGCTTCGGAGGACTGGGATATTTACTGACGCTACCCCACGACCAAGGAGGTGTTGATCAATTACTGTAACACTGTGCGGCCTATGTGTGTGTCTTGGATTGTGAAGAAAAGTGGCCCATGCATGGTTCCCTCAGTTATTGTACCATCAGTTGAAACAATATTGCCAACAGACAGATGGAATGAAATCCATTATAGCAATGCATTTATGTCACTGCATAGTAGCATTTCGCCAGGGACGGAGACTCGCTTGATGAGGGAGGAGGCCTCAAAACCTTTTCCTGACAGTGGGACATGGGAAGGAAGGGAGGAGGAGGAGATAAACCTCATCAATATTCGGAACCCAGGGGACCCAAAGTTGGTGGCAGGAGGAGCTTCCTCACCACCACCCCGTTCTCCTAAAGTAGAGACCACGGAGCCAACATTTCCACCCGTGTGACGAGGGCCGGGTCTCCCCCCCAGGACCCGCCGGGGCACCCAGTGTGGCCAGGGAGCATCCCTGCCCGCAGCTAGGCAGCTTCCTTCTCCAAGGCAGCGCCTAAGGAGGAGATCAGCGCGGCCAGCCTGCTGGCTACTACTGGGCCCGGACTCTGTTCTCCACTTCAGACTCACTGAATTGGAAGAATTCCAACCCCTCATGTAGAGATGATCCTCAGAGAATGGCAGATCTTATCGCCTCCATTTTTGCCACTCATCATCCCAACTGGGCAGATGTACAGGCTCTTCTAAATATCCTGTTAACTGCAGATGAGAGACGGCTGGTTATAAATAGGGCTAATGAAGGGGCCCAGTGTCTCCACCGAGGGAATCCTGATGGGACCCCCAGCCCGGCTGAGCCAATTCCCTTGACAGAGCCCAAATGGAACCCAAATGGTGGGGATCTGGCCTGCCTGGAACATTATAGAAAGTGTATACTGGAAGGGCTTAAGAAGGGGGTGCCCAACAAAAGAGCCTGAATCTGATACTTGCTGTTCAACAAAGACCAGATGGGGACGCTTCTGAATTTTTAGAG
The DNA here is from genome assembly GCA_004026545.1 of Mormoops blainvillei. Classification (NCBI taxonomy): domain Eukaryota; kingdom Metazoa; phylum Chordata; class Mammalia; order Chiroptera; family Mormoopidae; genus Mormoops; species Mormoops blainvillei. The sequence goes on along the minus strand of PVJD01005538.1, from coordinate 42,862 downwards.
GGGATCTATCAGGCCTATAGGAAGCACACTGATGCTGGCCCCCAGGCCCCGGAGGACGTGCGGGTGGTGAACATGGCTGTTACTGGGCACAGTGCCCTGGATGTTAGAAGGAAACTCCAGAAGTCAGATGCAGCATTAGGAACGAATCCCTCACAGCTGGAAGACATCGCCTTTAAAGTTTACAATGCCCGGCAAGCAAGGGAGGTAAAGCAGGCCGTGGTATTAGAAACAGAGAGGCGAAGCCAAAGGAGGAAGGAGGAGAGGCCCAGTAGGTGCCAATCAGTGTGCCTATTGCAAGGAGGAGGGCCATTGTAGAAGGGACGGTCCCAAAAGAGGAAGTGGAAATAGGACGCCTGTGTAACCACCCTGACAGTCAAGATAGAAAACGCTTCTCCCATGTTCCTTTGTGTCCCCTGCACCTCCTTCCTCAGCTGTAGGCAAGTAGGCCACCGCCGATCTGCTTTCTATCACTATAGATAAGGTCTGAATTTTCTAGACTTGTGTAAATAGAATCATTTGGCTTATTTGGTCAGAAAAATATTTGCTGGCATTTATTGATGTCATTGTATCAGTTGTATGAATGTGAGACAAGCCAGTAACCCAAGTGCAGGTTTGCTCATTGCAGGTTCACCTACCCATCTGAGGAGCCCCTGCACCCATGCCGGCCAGGGGACCAAGCCTTACTGAAGACCTGGACGACTCAAGGCCCTGAACAGAAGCTGGCTGAACTACGGACTGGACCCTATGATATCCTGTTAACAACGCATTCTTCCCTAAAGCGGGTGGGAATCAAGCCCCGGATCCACCACACGGGTAAAACGGACACCGCCTGAGGAGGACACAGACCCTCCTGCGGTGGTTAATCCTGAAAAGGAAAGCTGGACCTTCACTCCGGAAGGAGATCTGAAATTCCTCTTTTGGAAAAGGACAGTGACCCTCAACACAGGGTGACAATATTTCTTTTAGTCAATTCCCTTTAAACCTGGAGAAAAGGAAATCTCTCTCTTGGATATGATTAGTCTTTGCTTGCTTGGTTTCTTTGCTTATTTTCAGATCTTATGGGGACGTGGTTTGAAACTTACTGGTTCGGAGACGCTGGGAATCCTCTGCCTCTGCCGTTTGGCCATTGGGATCTAGGAGAGGTCATCTGTGAAGCCAGCTGGAGAGAATGCCTTTGCCATTTGCGACCTAGGAGGGGTCAATAGGTGCCGGTGGAATCCGGCTTGGGGCAAGAGAGCATCCCTCTGCCATGAGACCAGATGGTGAGAGGGCATGTCTCGGTCAGGAGGCCAGTGGACACACTGGTAGGTGAGAGAATGACTCTGCCAATGAGGCTTTCAGCCATTTGGGACCTAGGAAAGGTTGCCTATGTGACTAGGTAGTGAGACCTGTGGGAGATGAGACAAGATTCTAAGGGTAGTCCAGTCCACCTTCTTTTGGAACTCTGTTATTGCTTTGGATTTTGTTTCATTTCTGGTCTGGAAAATTTTTTTTGAGGTTTCCCAGGAAGAGTTAAAAACTTCACATCAAGTGGAAAAAGAAATAATGAAAGGTATAAGGCATGGAAATGCAACCTTGATGAATATTGGAAGGATGAGGATTTTCCTTCATTTGTATTTCTCTCCCTACTTGATCCCTCCAGAATTTGATATTCCGAAGATGGCTTAAAGTTTCTTTGCATAAAACCAGTAAGACTAGTTTCCAATGGTGGTTTTGTTAATTAAGACTTGGACTGGAATGTCTGAAGGGGGCGTGACTGGGCTCTGATTGTTACCAGGAAGCCTTGAGGAACTGAGACCGACTTTTGAAGCTAATGAAAGCCCACTGGAGAAAAGGCCTGGTACCTTGTCTGGTCATGTAGTTCATGGCAGTTTTTTCCAGGGAAGGAATGAAGGTTGCTTTCCTGAAAGACGGCAAAAAGGAACCTTAAAACATGGTCGGAACCTCAAGGACTTGAGGAAGATAGGTACTGCAGGAAAAGCCAGATGGCAGGAGTATGGCTTGGCGTCTGTGCCCTGAAGGGCGGACTAAAGCTCACATCTAAAAGTTACTTGTGAGTTCCAGCAAAGCAGGCTTAAAAATCACACATGATCAGTTGTCACTCTTTTCTTGTGTTTATGCAGAGGAACAGGCAAAATGAAAACTGGACATAACGCAGCCCATTTGAGGACAATGAGAGTGATATTAAGGAGAAAAATCGTGATTCAAGGAAAATCACGATGCTCAGTGCTGGACATTGGTCTAGTGCAGCTAACTGTCTTCAGAGTTTTGTTTCCACTTGGAAGTTAAGCTGGGTTTGACATCAGAGATGTTCAATTTATGAGCAAGAAGGATTTGTCAGATTGTCACTGTTTAATATCATTCCAGCCAAAAGCCTTGCAATGGAATGTCTTCTCAAAAGGTAGTCTTCTGGACTCAGCCTGGTTTGTGGTTGTTGTGTAAATTAACCTGTGTGTTCTCACTTCTGTTTTCATAGGGCATATGCCTATGACCTCATTACTTGGGTGGCTGTTTATGCAAGATAGGCCTCACTCAAGAAGCCCATCTGCACTGCCACCTCCTGGGACTCAAAGGTTTGTCTGGACTAAACGGTTGAGTTGCTGAAGTATGGGGCGGCCTGTTGGCCTCGCCTTAAAACTGGCTTCCTTTTCTGCCCTCATGGTTTGGAGAGAAAGGGCACAGAGGTGTTAAATGGAGGAAATCCCAGAATATTTCCCCTCACCCTGAGTTAAGTATAATGGGTAAAAGAGCTTCAGACAGGTGTGACATGCTTTGCACACCTTCCTCTAAGAAAGCTACTTTTTCTTAGTCAGAGGAATTGTAGAATTATTGTCCCTACCTTTGTTATTTAGTTGTTATAGTTTTGATTGTGCCTTCTACCACTTGCCAAATTTGTCACCTCCAGAATGCAACAGAGGTGCCAACTTGCCCAGCATTGCACATGCTGCTTTCCAGGCACAACCAGCTGACTTGGACTTTGCAAGACCCTTCTCTCTCTCATGTGAAGGCCTCCCTCCACTCCAAACCCCCTTTCTCTTAGGGACCTCTAGACCAGGGGATAGGTAGGACTACACCCATGGCCAGCAGGAAGTAGCTATGGAAGAATGAGACCTTCACCCATTTGCCTTTGTAAGAATATAGAGGACCAGAAGTGTTAAATGGGGGAATTGATACAGAGAGATCTGATTAAGATCCCTGGGGAGAAGTAGGAAGGGCCACAGGAGGAGTTTGCCAAGGCGATGGAAAGCAGTCCAGGATGGGATTGGCTGAGAAGCTGAATGCCTCCACAGCCAATGGAAATGAAAAGAGGGCTGACTCAGGCTCTCAGGCCCTTCTTCCTCGAGGGTGCCTGGATGATTGTGCTGCAGCTGCCTGCATCTCCCAGTGGACAGTTTTGTATGGAACGGAACTCGGGGCACAGCCTGGGGTCAGGCCAGCCTGGCAGAGGGTGGCAGGGTTATTCTTGGGAGTTCTAGAGGGAACAGGCTCTGAAGCAGAAGCCTGCTCTTCTTCCAGAATTGTATAGCTTTGGCATATGTTTTAATTTGTAAACTAACCCTTTATAAACTACCAGGAGAAAAGCTAGGAGAACTCCGGTGTTAGAGTTTAGCCTTAACCGATAGGCTTAAGTAACTTTTTGAATAAAGACTCTTTATCACCAAACCTTTGCCTCTGGAATTTTGCCTCGAGGGTGGTGGCGGACAGCAGGGCCCCATCTTACTGTTCCGTAGTGGGCCCCTCTGTAGAACTTCTGTCCCAGGCATCCCCAAGGTGGCTTGTCACAGTGTGAGAGGGTTTTATTGTGGTTTCAATTCCACCCCTCATTTCTCATGGAGGGCCTCTAACCATGGACTCTGGCGAAAAGTGGCCCACGACAAATGGGGTAAAGTTACATTAGACTCTCCAAGGGTTGCTTCCAAAGCACCGGAGGCCTTGGCCCCACTCTAGGCCCCCTGAAATCAGTCCTAGGGACTGATTTTTACAATCTTCTGGGCGACTGGATCAAAGCCAGTTTGAGCCAGGATCGTGAATGTATTTTCCAAAAGTATTTTACAGGCACCTTTTCAAGGAGTGGTTTGTGAAGAGGGGCGTCCTGAAAGATACCTTGGGTGCGGTGTGCAAATTGGGCCTCTGCCCAAATTGTTATTCCCGCACCATCCGAGTCAAGCCCCTCACCTTCCCTCTCACTGAGGGGCTTGCTAGTGGAGGCAGAGCAAGCGCTCCCTTCCCTTGACTGTCTCGGTGGGAAACTGCATCCCATGTGTTGATCAGATAATGATGAGTAAATGATGGTACTTTGCAGAAGCTCTCCCGCCGAGGTTAAGCTTTTGTTAAACACGCAGTATGACTGCTAGAGAGATGTGCTCACTTTGCCTTATGGTTGGGACACTTGTGCCCTAAAGACACACTGCCAGGTTCCCAGTATGTAAACCATGGTCCCAAGTGAAGGCAATGAACATATAACGTTTGTGGACGAATAGCGTCACACAGAAACTTTAAAATTGGAAAGTCCATGTACTTAAATACCTGACCTTTAGTTTATAAGTTATATTTGGTCATTACATTAAGGTACTTAAGTTTTGTCTCACAATAGCATATTCCCCTGCCCCAAAGCTATACAAATACATTTTTTTAAATTAATAAAATTCCCTACTTATTTTTACTCCTCCGTTTTGCTATCCAAAAGACTTGATATTTTTGGTACCTTTGTATAATGGTGGTTCTTAACTGGGAGTGATTTTTGCTCTGGGGACACACTTGGAAAATGCTACTGGTGTTAGCGGGGAGGGGTCAGGGAACCTGTTACCCTCTACAATGCACGGGACAGCCCCCCACCCCCATGATTATCCAGGTCACCGGGGCTGAAATGACAAAACCTTGCTTTAGGTACCTTCAGTGTGCATACACACATAACACCCATGGCAGACTGGGACTGTTCTACATTTTGCACTCAATATTGAGGACATCTGTGTTGTGCTCTGGTGTGTGCATGTACCACAGAGCACACGCACGAAACTGGAAACAATCTAAGCCTATTACCTACATCTTTGCACATTTATCCAATGAGTTTTCAATTCAGCTCATCTGAGCTGTTGCAGATGTGTCTCCCGTATTGGGGAGAGAGGACCCTGGGAGACCAGGAGCAGACCGCCAGCCCGGGCTGGCAGAGCGGCGCCGTGCCGCTCTTTCAATGCCTGCATGTGCACTTGCAACGAGTCTTGTGAATCGCTCAGCCACCAGGCCCTTGGAGGACCCCCTCTCAGAAAGCCAGACCTGTGCTGAGAGCTTGCTGAAGAAGGCTGCTCCCGGGGTCCGAAGCCCCGGGGCCCACATGAGTCATGGCTTTGAAATCCACCTCAGATGCCAGCTGAACACAGAGGCTTTGCATAATCAAGTTGACAGATGAAGCTGGGCCTGCCCTGCTAGGGACAGGCTCATCCATATCCTGGGTTTAAAAGAAATATTGCGTTTTTAAAGAGGAAAGAAACATATTTAAGAGATAAAGGGGGAAAAAAAGAGGAGAGTTTTCTGGTCATTAATTATAATAAAACGCAGGGGGAAAAAATCACTTTAAAGGCACGCTAAAGCCCTGTAATCTTCAAAGAGATAGAGGAGACTCGGCTGCCTGAGAACCGAAGCTGCACCAGGAGACCACCGCTTCTAGCCCACTGCAAACAGCAAAGGTGAGGGCTGCAGTTGCTGCAAGAACACGCTGGGTGGGAAATGGGCTATGTTCCTGCCCATCTAAGGTCCACTCTTGCCCCCTTAGGTGCTCCTGAGATCAAACCACATGCAGAAAGGAGGGTACAGACTTCCCAATCTGCCCTGGGCCCATGATGCCCAACACCCACCCCTGCACTTTTGGGGTCTCAAACTCTTGCTGCCCGTTGGAACCCTGCATTTTCACGGCAGGGTTTTGGTTTAACTCCATCAGATCATGGCCATACAAGACTGTGGGTCCAGTGTCACCAGGTATTGGTCACAAGAAGCCCCAGCTCCAGGTTTTCAAGTCCAGTTTTCCTGTTTGCACAAGCCAGATGCGCCTGTGCCTGAATCGAGCCCTGCGGTAGCTAGCTAGCCAAATGTCGGAGGTACTGAAAACCTAGACCAGCTTAAGGAAAGTGACGTCAATTAATGCCAGGCCTTGTTTATCCAATGAGCTTCTGGCTTGATTGTGTGATCTGTGGTGTCAGAAGGAGGGGGGTGGTGGCAGCGAGGGAGGTTACTGGATTAGGGAAGGACTTTGCTTTCCTTGGTATAAGCCCCAGTCGAAAACTGGTTCTTGTTGAACAACATAATTCTCCCCACTTCCCAGGGCATTGTAGGAAAACTTAAATGGAGTACAAGTCTACAAAGAGGCTTTGCAAGCTTTTTAACATTAGCAACAACAAAAAATTGCTTTCTACTCACCCTTCTCTCCCCACCTGCTGACTTAAATCTTAGACCACCCGGACAGGACAGAAGGGGTCCTGCCCCAAACACCCTCCTTCCTGTATTCAGCTGCCATTTGCTCTGCCAAGCTGGACCCATTCCTAACACACATATTGCAAACTGCAGGTCATTTATTAGAGGCCTTACATTTAGTGACTTGAGATTGGCTTTAAAAAAGAGAAAAACAGTTCACTATATACAATAAGGGCAGGTATTGCTTCATGGTAATTTTGTTTCAGTTCAGTAAGCACATGGTGGGTATGCTGGGTTGGGGTCAGTGACGTGCTGGAGCTCGTTTCAGCTGACCTGTGAGCTCATGTGGCATGTCTTCCCACTTCCACATTGGATGATTTCAAAGTGACAGTTTGAATTGGGTCCTGGTGGGACTATTTACACCACAGAAATTGGCAGACATACAAATGACAACTTTTTCCCCTGGAGAGCTGGTTGTTGATATGTCATTAGTGGTATGCTGGTGAATGTTCGGGATGTGGGTCACACTCTTCTTCAGCCCATTGTAAGAAAGTTACATGCTGTAGGTGAATTTCCCAGGATTTGCATGCAGGTTGGTTTACTAGGGAGGGACCTCGGAAACAGCGTCTGTGGGAACTGGGGAAGGAGGATTGGGCTTTCAGGAGAAATCAAACAGCACTACAGGTGAAACAGAGGCCTCAGCTGAATGGAGGGCCTTGGGACAACTCTCCAAGGCCACTGCAGTTCCACAGTGAAGTGAGGAGAAATGAGCTTCACACCCTTCAAAGACCAACCATTGAATGCAGGTTGCCTCTGAGAAGAAAGCATGGTGTTGGGTGAAGTGGTTATCTTCAGCAGACAGCACTTCTCAGACAGCAATTGATCTGTCAGTCATTAGCAGCCCAAACTCACAGTACCTGGGGGAATGAAGTTTTGGTCTAGAAAGATCTAGGCGGTACCCTATGGCGTCTACTACTTTCTTCTAGTTAAAGTCCAAAGCAGGGTATAAAGAGTGCAGAGAGTATGCTGCCACCATGCCAATGAACCCAAGCTGGCCTGCTAGAGAATAGTTAATGTAGCCCAGTTGTCCCAGCTGAGGCCAGTCTAGACCAGTTGATTCCCCAATACATGAGAAAGCCCAAAGCTACCTACCCAACACCAGCTGGCTGGAGATACATGAATGAGCCCATCTGAGGCCAGAATACCCACCCAGCTAAGTCCTAGGCTCATCAGTAGCTTATATTTTCAAGCCACTGAGTTCTGAAGTAATTGTTACATAGCAGTAGCTCACTGATACAAGGTCTGAGATTATGCTGGCTGGAACCACATTGAGTAGAAGTGAAAGAGGATGTAGCTATCTAGTTGAATCGCTATAGCCTGTATTTGACTATTTGAGGCTTTTTAGAAATAAAAGTTGTTGAGCAAGAGTATCCTACCCTCAGTCATGCCTTTCTGAAATCAGAGGCTGTTTTAATCAAGACCTGGCCGCTAGAAACAGATCAACACAAACTCAGCCCAGGTAATGATTTAAAAGAGTGGGAAGTCCTTACGGTGAGGGCGCGGATCTCACATAAGTCTATGGGAATGAAATGGCGGGTCTGCTAGGAGTCCAAAGGCCATCAGGAACAGGCTCCTTTCCATGTCCCTGGGCCCAGGTGGCCTCCCCTGTCCCTGAAGGTCTCTGCCATTCTGTTTCTCCTTGACTGAGAGAAGACGCCAGTCTTCAAATATCTGAATACCTACTGTGTGCAAGGCCAGGGATGCTTTGGAAGTCATGGCCTGTTTGCCCTGACATCAGTTTCTCACCCTTCCCTCTGTTCAGCTCTGCATATAAAGACCACTGCTGAGGCTTTTTGCCAGCTGCCTTTGGTTTGGAGACAGGAGAGAAGGAGAGCCAGGCTGTTTCTCCCCTTTCTTCTCTTCTTCGTGTGTTGCGCCATCCTTCCTTCCAGGTCCTATTGCCAGCCCCACCCCTCCCTAGTCACCAGTGAACACTGGGAAAATCCAGAGCTTTTCCACCTGCATCCTGATGGCTCCAACCACAGGGGGAGGGAGTGCCACCCCTTCCTTCTGCCCTCCGTCCTCTGCAGCAGCGCCTGCCAGCTGCTGCTAACCTCTGGGCCGTCTCACCTTTCCCCGTTTGATCTAGTAATGCTTTCAGGCCTTTGAAATGGATTCTGTATATTAAATTCCCTTGATTGAATTTCCTGGCGTTTTCCTTCTGCCTGAGACCTTACCGATGGCGCCACCATATTGGGCCGTACGAATGTATGCTGCACAAAGCCAGGGCAACTTTCACCCGGGGTCTCCTCTGAACTACGCAGTGCAACAGCTCTGTACCACGTACCCCTCTAGGTGCTGGGGATGTAGCCCTGGAAACATAATGAAATCCCGGTCCTCATGGAGCTCATATTCCAAGCTCATATTGGAGAGACCAGTATGCTAAACAATTTCAGTCAGTGATAAGCACTATGGAAAAAGATAAAGCAGGAACGTGGGTGGATGGAGAGAGGGAGGGTGGGGTGGCAATTTTAAATATGCTGGGAAGGGTCTCAGGGAGAAGGGAGTGTGAGTGAAGAGCTGAAGGAAGCAAACGGCAAACCATGCTGGCATCTGGGGCAAACACCTTTGTAGATGGCATAACAGGTATGAGGTTCTGCGGCTGGACTCAGTAAATGACCTAACCTCCCTCTTCTTACTTTCTGACCTCGTACTTCGGCCTCCACTGGCTGCCAGAAAGCAAAAATGTACAAGTGAAACAGTCTGGCCTGGATAGGACATGGGAATGTGGAAGTGCGGCTTGATACTGATTTGTCTTGCAGCAGAACCTAGTTAGTATGCCTGCGTGTCTGACCCGGAGAGACTGGTTTCCCCTTCCACCCATGCAGAGGGGGCGCAGCCATGGAGGCGCCCCTCGCAGGTTCCTCTTCAAAAGAACTTGCCATTCAGTTGCAGGAATGGGTTTGCTAACAAAGTCAGGGTCAGCCTTGGCTTTCCAGCCACGATCATGCTCTTCCCAGAGGTCCCCTGGCAATCACAAGGCATGGCAGAGACACTCGGGGCTGGTCATTTCTGCCAAGTGCAGGATTCTTCTAGAAGTTGGCCTTTGCTTTTGAGCTCTCTGTTGGTGGGCTAGCTGATACTTTTTCAGATCTGCTTTAGAAGCCCAGGCTCTCATCTTTCGCAGGCACTATCAGTGGTGTGCTGAAAATGGTTAACAATCGGCTCTCTGATTTATAGCATCTGCCAATTTCTATGGTGTAAATACTTCCACCCCAACCGGGTTCAACCTACTCATCTGGCATCACTGAACAAGCAGTTGGGAAGGGATGCCGGCTCTAGCGTATCACTGGGAATGGTCCTAATAAATAAACCACTTTCCCTTTCAACTCCATCTCTGCACCTACTTTCTGAAAGACCAAATACAGAGATCTGAGAATTCTTACAAAATCTCTTTCCACGTCCCATCCATCAGCATGTCACATAAACTATCTCAAGTATATCTGGTAACGGCCCACTTCCTTTTTGCACTGGTTGTACTAGAAAGAATGGAAGAAAGAAGAGCAGTTGGCTTCATCCGTGGTGAGAGAATAATGCGTTCACATCTCATGCCTCCTTAACACTTTTACTAGCTTCCTGTTGGCCTAACAATAAAAGCTAAGCTTTCTTCTGATCTACAAAGTTCTACATAATACGTCCTACATGGGAGAGGTCCTTTCCCAAGGCACCTCCTACCATTGTCTCCCAGCCATGTTTTTTCCATCCTGCAATATGACACCACTCTCAGTTGCATTTTACACCCCGCCCCCCTGTTATTTATTTCCTTGATCTGAAATGCTCTTCCTTCCTGAAGTTGACTCAGCTGGCCTCCTGTTCTTTGTACCTCAGTCAGGAGGACATCTTTGATTTTCCTGTTTGAGTATCTGTGGATGTCCAGTAGGGCACCGTGATGAAGAATGACCACATACTACCATTGGGTTAGGAAAAGTATGGCTCCTTCTGGAAGAAAAGAGATCTCATGGATATTCTTTAGGTCTACCGCATCCGTACATAGCACCGTGCTGGGATGTAGTAGTTACACGTCGATATTTACTGACCGATAAATGAAGGCCTGCCTGGTCCTGGCACAGGCTGGCGTGTGTGTATGGCTGGAGCCCTATGCTAGCTTTCTTCGATGCAGGTTTCCGCATGCAGCACGTGTTGCCCACATCCCTGTGGCCCACCCTGATGTTTACCTGCAATTTCAGCAGACAGTTCCTGTCACATGGCCTCCCACCTCACAAGCACCTGCTTCTCTGCCTGGGCGCTTCCTCTGGCCGCAAGGGCCATGCCACAGACAGCCCCCCAGAAGTGCTGAGAAGTTGAGCACTCAGACTGACCCTCGCTGCGGATCAGAGAAAGGGATTGGTCTTCAGAGAACAATCTTGACATTTATTCTAAGCAATGTCTCAAGAGGTTCCCAATAGGATAAACCCAAGTTGCTCGGTGTAGCCACCTTACTAACAGCCGCTTTAGTTGAGAGGTCCTTCCCAGAAAGCATCATGGAAAGGGGAAATGAGACAGAGGAGGGGAAAAAAGACTAATGGACTTAATTGCACCCAAATTCTTGTCTCAGTTCGAGACCTTTTAAACGGACCCTAAGCCAGGAGATCAGCTGAGCTGGTCCCGGCAGGAGGCAGCACGTGCAGAACCCCATATGAAGCCTCATCAGTTCAAGTCTCCAACGACACCTGGTCCTCCAATTGGTCATCTCCAGGCAGAGTGGCAGTTGGCGGCACGCGCCACTTCACATGCAGCGAAGGCAGGGGTGCTCAGGAGCTCTGGAAGGTGGAAGACCACCTTGATCCACTTAGCCATGGCACTCTGGGCCGGAGACTGCAGGGCCCGCCCACCCCCCCGCCTGCACGCGGAAGCCTTCAGAGGCAAGCCTGGTCCCGCAGATTAGAGGTTGCAATCCCTTGCCTTGATCCTGGGCCATTCACTTCCCGTAGCCTCCCAGCTCTGCATTCCCTACCAGCTCTGAAGTTATTGGTGCCTGCTGTGAATTTCGGAACAGTAAAACCATCAAAGGGCTTGGTCCTGAGAACAATCAGTTGGGGATTTTGCAATAAAGGAACATCCTGCCCAGGAAGGTGTGAGACTTCAAGGCAAGCTGATGGGACCCTCCTGAAAGGGCCTTCTCTGGAGGGTCTGGTGGGGTCCACACCTGGGATGGCTTAAGGTGCCATCTGGCCTGGAGATGGGAGGGTGGCCCTTGTCAGCTGCAGGGCAGGTCCCTGTCTCTGCAGGGCTCCAGGAGGAGGAAGATCACGCTGTCCTTCCTAGGACATCCACTCCCAGTGTCAATGCACCTGGCAACACCTCGGGATGTCCCGTGTTTTCTAAACAAGCTTCTCCACCAAGACCCTCTGGTCCTCCTAGCACACGAGATCATCTTACATTCTGCCGCCTGGCCCTCACTCCTCCCCAGTCTCTTCCCTCACTCACCGCAAAGGCCTTGAAGGCAGCCAGGTGCGTGCTGCTCAGAGGGCTGGAGACGCTGAGGACACTGAGCAGGTGGCTCAACATCACTGCCCTTGGGTGGCTTCCTGTCCTGGGAGAGCAAGCGTACTCGAAAGCAGTTGAGGAGGTGGTTCTATCGGGGACCGAGGAGAGAGTGGAAGCCAAGCAGGGTAAGGGACAGGGCGGGCACAGCACGGGCCGCTGTGTTAGTGCGTCATCAGCTCCGGTGTCAACTCAGGAAGGTGCAAAGGCAGCGCGCCATGCAGCTCTCTGCGGGGGGGGAGGGGGGGGTGTCTTCCCAGAGCAGAGCCTTCGAGCAGGCACAGGCTTCCTGTGGCCAAGGACGGCAATGGGACCAGTCAGCTAAGTCTGCTTTCCTCCCCACCCTGCCCACTCTTCACTTCTCATGGGTCCTTTGTCCAGACGTTCCCTCTGTCCCTTAATATCTTTCACCCAGCCAAGTCTTACTCATGGGACCTTTACAGTTCAGCTCAGGTGTCACCTCCTGCCCCCCGCGCCATGTATTTCCTCAGGAGGCACACCCAGGTCCCCCTTTATAGGCTGTCTCAGCTATCGATGGCTGCCTAGCCCAAGGTCACGTCCTTCCTCACGTAGCCCACAGCCGGTGACATACCCATGAAGGGGTATAAAGGCCTGGCCAGACCACCCCGGGACACCCCTGGAGGGTTACCCTAATAGCTCCAGGGCTCCTTGTGGCACCAGCCTAGGCTCTCGGACTTACACGGCAGCTCACTTTCTCCCCGATGCCACGGGGCAGATCCCAGGCGTACCCTCTGAATCAACGTCGCCTCAGTCTGTCTCTCCCAGGAAACTCGGCCTGTGACGGTCGCAAAGGCACGTACCACAGCCCGCTGTAGTAGCAGCCGTGGACACATGGGTGATGGCAGTCTCGCTGAGACAACTGACTGAGGACGTCTAGCATGCCAGGCATTCTTGTAAGGACATGGTGTGATTTCATCGTTTCTCACTGAAGTGCTCAGAGTAGGGTGGGAGTCAATTTCATGTCATCGGCGTGTCCCTGCCTCTTGGCATTGGGGGTGGGCAGCCCTGCTGGGGCAGGAAGAGCAATAGGCCAGGGTCCGGGTTTGAATCCCTAGTCCTTCCAGGATGTGTCAACTCGGGCATGCTCCTCATCCCCATATTACAGCCAAGAAAACGAAGTCTCGGAAGCAGAGCCATTCCTGCCTGTCTTCTAGTGGTCATGAGAAGTGACTGATTTACAGCTTTTATGAAGTGCCTATTTTTCCCCACAACTCTGTATCTATCTGTAACCAAGGCGGAGCACCTCCAGGAGGGAGTGCCTCCTTGCAGCAACGCAAAATCTGCACCGAGGAAGGATATTCCTCATATCTTGTATGTTCTAGGCATCCTAACTCAAGAACCTAATAGGCACTGAATCCCTGAACATGGGGTTCATTGACTGTGTTTTGGGGGAAGCTCATGAAGGGAGTCAATAATCAGGAGTTCAGACGTAATATTCAAGCCTAGACTTGCCTGACGCCAAATCCTCTACTTTTCCTTTTTCTAGCCTTGTGACCTCAGGCATGTGATTTCACCTCCTCAAAGCTTTGTCTATAAAATGATATTTTAGATACGGAAGCAACTCAAGTGCCCATCAATAGACAAGTAGATTTAAAAAGTTGTGGCACATATACACAATGGAATATAACTTGGCCATAAAAAAAAGAATGAAATCTTACCAGTTGTGACACCATGGGTGGACCTACAGGTTATTACGCTAAGTGAAATAAGTCTGAGAAAGACATACCATATGATTTCACTTATATGTGGAATCTACAGAGAAAAAAAATGAACAAACAAAATAGAAACAGAATCAGATACAGAGAGCAGGCTATGGGTTGCAGAAGGGAGGGGGACTGGGGGCCTGGGTGAAGGGGGCGAAGGGATTAAGAAGTACAAACACAAAATCGTCACAGCAGAGGGAGCGCAGTCAGTCATATTGTAGTAACTACGTATGGTGCCAGGTGGGAAACACTTTGCGAAGCGTAGGATTGTCTCACCACTATGCTTGCTGTACACCTGAAACTAATTTAAAAATTAATTTTTTTTTTCAGATCAGAAGAGAACGTTTACTGAAAAAGTTACAGGGGTAGTAGAAGTGAGCCAGCTGGGCTGTGTAAGCTCAGGAAACAAGTTCTAGGAGCCTAAGTAGTGCCCTAGCAGCTTCGGAGAGGGAAAGGACAAAGTAACACACTTGGGGGGAAAAAAGAGGGAGAAGGGAAAGGCATGGGTGCGAGCCCTAGAGGAAGAGCACACTTAAGAAGTTTTTTAAAATGATGTATTCATTTCCCATTTCTCACTGTTGGGATCTCAGAGCTGGGATGCTCTTCGTATCATGTATCCATTGACCAGACTGAGTGCCTTAAATAATCAGCGATCGTTGATTTTTTCATGTATCTGCATGGACATGGCATGGGGGTGGGGCAGGTGGCTTCATGTGGCATCCCTTGGGGCAATTCGTGCATTCGTGGAAGTAGATTCTTGTCCCCTATTCATGTGGCTGGCGATTTGGGACTGGTTCCTGGTTCCTTTCCAGGCGGGTCTCTCCCCCAGGGATGCTTGAGCTTCCTCACAGCATGGTGGTGGTTTCCACGCCCACACAATCCAAAAGACAGTGCTTGGTGGAAGCTATGTTATCTGTTATGATCTAGTCTTGAAAATCATGGTGACATTTCTACATGTTTTATCGTTCGAGGCAGTCATAAGCCTGGCCCAGGTTCCAGGGGCGAGGATGTGCATCTCTTCTCCTGATTGAGTTTGGAATAAAAATGGGAAACAGTGGCATCGTTCATGAAAAACATACGCGGTCACTCTGCCGCTGTCCCGAGTTCAGTTCAGCTGTCCACATTCGGGATTTAAGCCTCTGCCCCTTTGCCTGGCACTTTCTCCACCTTGCTTTGGCTTTAGGCTGAGCCAGGACTCAGCACCCGCCAGGAAACACTGGGGAGCTGACCCTCCTGAGGGCGACCTCAACCACTGGGCGACCTTAGTGGCTCCTTCCCATTTCCCCCTTAGGCTTTTTCGGTCTTCAACAAAGCAGACATTTTAACATTAGGGGCATGTTAAAGGCACAGTTCCAGACCCTTCCTGGCTTTGGTTTTCAGAGGAGCTATAAAGGGGGATGCTGTTCTTTTATCGACTAGGATATTAAAGTACCTCTAAAACTATGCCCGCCATTAGGATCAGAGTCATAAAGGCGCTGCAGGTACAACTCATTCTATAAGGCTCAGGCTGACCTGGGCACATCATCTGGATGCATCAGCCAGATTTTAGAGTCCTCAGAAGGGATGTGTGGGTGGGACAGTCTCCACGAGGCCGCCTGGGCGTACACTGCTTCGACACCCTTCAAAAAAGAACTTGCTGTCCAATCGTAGAAAAGCACAAAGCTGCAGCACCTTTGGGACCCACAGCACCATTCATACTGTCACCGTGGTCTTCCCAGGCGACCCCCGCTAATGGCCGAGTAGAGTGGGGGCCGAGGGTCCAGGCATGGCGGCCCAGTGTGGCGCTCCTCCTCCAGTGGGCAGCCTTTGCTCTGGAGCGCCCGTTGGGTCTGAGACATTATCAGGTCTGCTTCCTCTCTTATTTCACGCCCTCCCCATAAACTGCTGATGCGCCTAACTTCTGGGTCTCCCAGTAAGCAGCTGCTCACACCAATGGATCCACTCCCTAAGGAGAAAGCAGGGTGGCACAGTGCAGAACTGATCTGTGTGTGTGTGTGTGTGTGTTTCCAATACACTATCAGCAACAGCCTTATGGTCAGTTTGAGCTCCAGTGCCCTGCTCGGCCCAGGCTGCCCCCATTGGAGTCGTGCCTCATCCATTGCCCTCGTCAGGGCGGGCCTGCTCGGGTGGCCACACATTCCCAGGGAGGTTCTGCCCCAGCTCCTCCCGAGGGGTCTTTAAAACATAATTGCTGACATGGGATGTGTTGGTGCTGAGTTTATCATGAAGCTAAATGCTGGCCTTCTTCCTTCAGCTCGAGAGCCAGAACTAACATAAACACCCACTCCCCATTCGTTACCCTAATGCCATCGCCATCTGAGCAGGCCTGACCCCATCGGGGGCTTCCTGATTTATGGCCTTACGAACAGATGCAGGTGGCTGAGAACTTAGCTGGGCATCTGGGTACCTAGGAGGAGGGTGGTTCAAGAGACATGTCAGCCTCCCGCCTCAGTGGCAGGGCTACAACCTTCTGTTGGGGGGGGGAGATTTAAGAAGCTGGGGACTTTGCTGAGTGAATGGGAGGGGAAAGAGACCAAGCTATCTATTAGGGCAGAAACTGAGGAGAGAAGTGAGGAGGTTGTCGAATAGAATGAAGCCAGCTGGCCTGGGAACAGGGGAAGAAGCGACTGTAAGCCTGGATCAGTGGCCTGCGAAGTGGGCATGTGAGGTCTAACTCCTACACCCTTGTTCATCACCCCCTGGTTTTGGTGAGTCCAGGATCTGATTTTAATTTTAGCAACATAATATGATAGAACTGTGGGCGGAACTCCCAAGGCAGAGTATTGTTATAGCCACATTTTCTTCTTCACTGTAAGTTGGAATCGCACATACGCGCAGAAAAGTGCACAAATCGCGAGCACAGAGCTGGGTGAGTTTTCACAAGATGAGTGCACGTGTCAAGGGCCATAATTATGCAGGTCGTCCTTAGCTGTTGAGGTCAGTGCTGTTCTTTTTAAAGAGTGGATTCCAGAGAGGTTTACCACAGGCTTCCTTCCTACGTGCGCAAAGTCGCACCTGGTTCATTTAACTTGTTTTATAGGTTTTTAACTACCTGTTGGGGGATGATCTCAGCATAAGGAGCTGGTTAAAGTCTAGGGCCGTTTGGAATTAGGATTATCTGGCAATCTAGTCAGTGATTCTGTCATCTCTTCTTGCTGTCTTCACTTCCATCTTCATCTCACACCTGTCGCACACGCTGTTTGATGCCAGAGTTTGGTCCTAACTACGGCTCTAGGTAAATCCAGGTGTGAATCCCATCTCTGCCTCTCTGTTAAAAGTGAGAGGCCCATTCTGAAGTCCAGGAAACGGGGTTTAACAGTTACGCCTACCCCCGACTTAACTTCCACAGTATGGAACACCAAGCAAAAGACCGCGTGGGCAAGCTGGGTAGCCGCCTGACGTAGGGTCCCCTCTGAGAGTCCGGTGACAGTTATTAGGAAGAGGTGTCAGGCCCCACCAGTCAGAGAGAAGGAAGTAGAACCAGGAAGGCAAGAAAGCACGCGAAGCTTTACGATCAAGGTCAGTGTCAAAGGGTACCTGGCTCGATTCTACAGGCCAGCTTTGGAGGCTGCAGGACTCAGCTCTCAACGTGGCCTCACGGCACTGAGGGAGCGGGACCGTTTACAGCTCTCTGCAGCCGCCAGTCATTGGTAAAACCATTTCCCATTTTCCACGGGTGCACCCAGGCCAGCCTGAGCTCTGGCCCCCACGGCTAAGACGTACGCGCTGGCTGTTAGGCAATCAGGAGCCAGTGGGCAGGAAAGTGACAGAGCAACCCAGGATAGAGACATCACCGAGCATCTGCCACGTGCGCACCGGAATGCACTACAGAGACTGAGAATATGTCCAAGATGCCAGATAATTCCTCTTACAGTTCATGAAGGGGCCACCAGCCTTTCGAGCCACAGATGAATGTCGCCCACTCCCATGTGGCTTTCATTGTGCGGAGAACCACAGCCAAGGGGCCATGTTTCACTGAAAATTAAGAACCAGGAATATCTCGCTTCGTACAAACCTTACTCTGTACATACAATTTTTAGTCCCCACCGTGGGCAGGGGCTGCTGGTGTGGAATCAATGGGGGCTGCGGCAGCGGAAGCAGTGTCACCGAGGACCTGAACAGACGCAGCAGCAGGGATAGCAGCAAGGGTGACAAGGTCGGAAAGGACAGACCTATTGGGAGCAGCACGCAGACAACCTTCCATGGCTGAGTCAGGCAGGAGGACGGTGAGGAAAAAGGGAAAAGGCTCCAGAGCCCCCGATGGAAGAGGGCACCATACACTGTTCTACGGAACAGAAATGATCAGTTTGCAGCACAAGCAGGCCAAGAAGCACGCTGGCAGCAGGAGGCTTCTGAGTGAATGTCGCGTCTATTGGGTCTGTTGGGCAGACTCTTCGGTCTGCCTCAGAGATCCACTCTTCCTACCCATCAGTCTCTACCCTATTCTGCACTCGGAGAGGAATGCTTGGTTTGTATTTGGAAGGTCAAGGGGAAAAAAAAAAATCCAAAACCCAGTGGGTCTAATTAATGAGAGGCACCCACAGGTGATAGCAAGACGAGAGGAGAGAGGCTGGGGTCTTTAGTCCTCTTCCTCCAGCCGGTGGCTGCATCCCTTCAGAACTTCAGCTTCCATGGCTACGGCTCACAGTCAGGCCCCATGAGCATGGGTTACTTCACTGCCCTCTCAGTTATAGGAGGGGCAGGGCGGGCACAAAGGGCTCAGGCTCTAGCGGGGGGATGCCGACAGCCCTCATTGGCTCCCTCAACCCTGCCCCTGCCTGGGAGCGGTCCTCCGACATGCAGTCCATCTTCAGTTAGGCCCCTGATGGAGAGCGAGGGTATTTAGTGTTCAGACTTTGGTGAACAGAGTGCGTAGGCTGGTAAGAGAAGGGTACAATGGGAACCAACTCTTTCGTTGTTGGTTTTCTGTTTAAAAGATTTACTACAAATTGGTTGCTACAGAATAGTCACGGGGATGTAGAGTACAGCACAGAGACCAGAAGCAATAACATTGTAATAACTATGCATGATGTCAAGTGGGTAGGAGATTTTTTGGAATGGTCACCTAGTGAGTTATATAATGTCTAATCACTGGGGGGGTGGGGGGGAGGGTACACCTAAAACTAATATTATATGTCAACTGTAATTGAAAAATTAAAAAATGATTTTAAAAAGCGAGTAAAATGACAGCCAGACTCCTCCTCATTGGCCAACGGCACTTAAGGTTCTCCGGGAAATGACAGAAACAGATGCTTAGGGAGGGAAGTGACAGAAAAATTCTTCTGGGTTGAGTTACCACTCATTAAGAATCATTATTTCTGATTTAACCAGATAGGTGTTGCTATTGTCATCACCAGTTTCATGTACTTTGTGGTTTGTGGAAAAAGAACAGACCCTGGGGCGACACATGTACCCAGCGCCCATTCAATGGCTTCCAAATGTTCTGCACGAACAGGGGAGCTGAGGCCATGGAGATAAAAGACCAATTATGGGCAGGGAGCAGAAGTTCAAGATGAGCATGGGAAACAGCGTGTCTTAACGCAAGGAAGTCCACAAAGAATGCTGGGTGAAATCAAGTACCCGAGCCGGCTTGAAGGGGCTCCCGCTGGACAAAGAAATAGAAAGAAGTTGTCGAAGCGATTAAAGAAACAGGTAAGTCTTACAGTGATATTTGAAAAGGAAAGAAATGTCTTTACAGAGATTTGCTGGCTAATAAGTGCACACCAAGTGACAGAGATGGGAGCGTTACCACCCCATATACAATAAGAGCGGAGTTACTATTTGTAAGAGGGAGACTCAATCACCGTTAAAGGAAATCAGTGAGAGAGTGAGTCAACGACTTAAGAGTTTCAAAGGTCCGCAGATTAGTCGCGGAAGGGAAGAAGTCCCTTTATGACAGACGGATGTTCATCTCAACCAAGCAATCAAGCGCTGGCCCATCAACAGTGACCCTACTGGCATTTAGCTCTAGATGTGATGCCATGAACAGATGCCCAGGAACTACCTGGAATTTGTGCCAGGAAGCATTTAACTGGAACCTGATTAGAAGGAGCCAATGACTTTTTGGCGAGTCCAGGTTAGTTGTTTTGTACGTTATCATAAATACACGCGGGGTTAGTCTCGGCATGAGAATCTGAATGAAGCATGGGAGGTGGGGCTGGCACAGGTTGTCTAAGGTCCTGCCTTCCAGACACATCGTAGAAATGCTTGGACGTGACCAAGGCAAAGGCCCCACTTGAGATGGAACACTGTCCCCTGTCCATGTGATCTGACAGTGGGAACACAGGGAGAAAGGTAAACCCGCAGGTCATGAAGTGCCTCTAGGAACGAGGACTCTGGGAAGTTTTGGATATGGGACCCTCCAAGGGGCATGATTTGGCTATCCAGTGGCCTCTCTGATGAGAAAACAAAAGAGAAAATGGGGTTCTTCCCACCAGCTGCAGGGGACCAGGGGGTCCTCTGCTCTCAGCAACGGTGCTCTGGGCACAGAGAGAAGCCTGCTATGACCTGGGTGGAGGGCAATGCCTCCTCAAAATAGACGGGCAGAAACATGGGGCAGAATCGCGATGCAGAGTTCCGTCGGCGTCTGGGCCACATCATCTCTCGCTCCCTGCTCAGTGACTTCCGGGCTGCCTGGTTACAGAGGGGATGCTCAGTCGCTGCTGTCTTCCCTCTAGCGGAGGAAGAGGAGGAGGAGGGAACTCCTTCCCCGTCTGGAGGCCCAATGTTCCTGTCCTACAGCTTCTTTTGCTCGAGGGCACCTGCTGGGTGCTAGTAACCATGGCATCTCTCAGTCTGCCCCCAAAATAAACTCACTCAGTCCCGGCATCACTCTGAAATTCAATGCACTGAGCTCTCCTCGTTTGAGGACCCGCGTAGATGAAAAAGGCGCCCAGTGCATGCTGACAAGTTTTCCTTTAAAAAAAGAAAAAGGCTTTTCATAACTAACTTATGCTGATCTTGGCTGAAGCCAGCAGTGGTCTCTATCCTAACCGAATTTGGGTTTTTCCCCCCCAAATCTATACCACGAATATGGAGCCAGTTCTATAGGCCAGGGACCTTGATGTCTTTACTCATATTGCCGGTAGCAGATTATATAAAGCTTCAGCGGAATAGTCCCTGTGTTTGAGGACAGGTTGGTGACAGCACTGAAGAGAATTCTTAACTGTCGATGTAAAAAAGAGCCAAGCCTATAGAAAATTTTTATCAGAGTTTATGTGAGCCAGACTGATGACACAGAACTGAGGAGCAGGATCTCAAATGCTCCAGAGAATGACAGCTTTGCAGCTTTTTTTATGCATTTGACATTAAGGAGGGACTGTGAGGAAGGTGCCATGCAGCTGGGAGAAAGCAAGGTGGGCACTGGGTTACAGGAGAGTTAACAAAACTGTGTGCTGTCATGAGGGTGAGTACCCCCTGCAGCAAAGAGCAGAGGACCCCAGGAGATGGGAGCCACAGGATGGGCCACGTGGGTCCCTAAGCGAGGTCTACACAAACCTGCTGACTATGCGTGGGTACCCAGAACGGCAGGGGGACGCCAGTTTTTGTGAAGACAGAGATATAGAGGAACTGGGAGTAAAAGAAGGCCATAGACAAATCTAGAAACCAAACCTCAGAAGCAAATCTAAAGGTAAGTATGAACAAAAAGGAACTGATATGTTCATTCTCCAAGAGCAGAAGATTCCAGAGAGAAGGTTCATGGTAAACCAAAATGGACCAGCCCCACCAGCTGAGCAGCTATAGCCAAGTCAAAACAAGTTCACGACAAGGCCTAACTTTTCCAATATCTAAGGAGAAAGCACCAGAAAGCAAGGAGAGACTTGGCGTGAGCTCCTTCTGCCCCAGACACGTGCACTGGGAGAGCAAAGGGTAAGGAGAATTGACCGGGAGGCTCCGCACCGCTCATTAGGGGACAGCGGCCATTTCGATGGTCCTGGAGCTCCTCGGTGGGGAAGGATGCTAACATGAACGGGTCAGAAGAGGCCCCCACTGGTATCGGCTCCTCAGGTATTCAGGTCACTGAGAGCAGGGAGCAGGTTTGGAATCTGAGACCACCTGTCGTCTCTACTCAGCCTCAGAGAGAAGGTTCCACTGATCTGTCCTTCCTGTGTGTCCGATTGCTTTGACATTCAAGTTTAATCCCCCCTTTCTGAGTTGACGCAAAACAAGCACACGCTCCCTTTCTTCTTTAGAGATAGAGATCCCCTCCATGCCCCCTAGCAGCAGGGAGATAGACTCTTGCTCTCCTGGGTCAGGGCGGAGACACTCAAAAGATAGCCTGCTCCCAAGCCCCTGCCCTCCCCTCATTCCTGAAGCCAGAGGCTGGAGCCACTGTCAGGTCTCATTAGAGGGATGCAGTGTCCTCTCTTCCATTCTTAAAGTGGCAGAGATGGGGTAGGGAGTTGGGGTGGGGTGGGGGCTGGGCACCCCAGACTGGGTATTCGGGCTCATTAAGGCCAGATCCAGGAGATGCTGCTTGTCCCCCTGCACTGAGCAATTATGACCAGCTTTGTTCAGGTCCCTCATCACAGCCCAGGAACTAATTGACTCTGAACCTTGAGGCTCCGTCTTGGTGAATGCGGAGGCAGTGTAAGGAATAGAAAAACGGTAAGTGGCACAGAAAACAAAACTAAGTTCTGGAGTTTCCCCAAAGTGGCTTCTCCTAAAATACAACATTGTGGGCAGGACTCCATTCAGGGGGCAGGCCTTTAGTAACCCAGTTGCAACAGGCTTGGAAATGTCTGAGCAACCGGTTAGTCCGGTCACTTAGAGAAGACGTTCCTTCAAGGTCAGAGGTTAAAGTAAAGTAAGGTAAGCAGAGGGGAAGCTGGAGTTTGAAGGGCATAGTTCCGGTAGCACAGTGGCCAGGAGAGGGGTCCAGTGAAGGCAAGAGAAAACAATGAACATTTCCAAATGCAGAAGATTCCAGAAGGGAGGTTCACAATGAAGCAAGTCCATCAGCCCCACCACCTGGGCAGCTATAGGCCAATCAAAACAAGTTCATGGTAAACAGCCTTCGATACCTAAGAAGAAGGCTTCCGTCCTGTTTCCAGGTCATGCTCCACACTGATTTATTTTGGGGGGGCAGGGGTAAGGGTTTGCCTTTCTCCCTGTGTTCTAAGTGTCAAATTTATAAATCGCCATCAGTTGCCCCATTGTATTTTCCTGAATCTCCTCGACAGTCTGAAATCTTTTCCCTTTCAAAGGTGATTTTCGTTTTGGGAAAAGCCAAAGTCACAGGGTGCCAAATCTGGGCTGTAGGGGGTCTGAGTCACCTGGGTGATTTGATGTTTCACCAAAAAAAAAAACCTGCATGAGACGCGATGCACGAGCTGGCACGCTGTCATGATGAAGCTGCCGATCACCAGTTGCCCACAGCTGCGGCTGTCTGAATCATCCAAGTAGTTTCTGTGGAGGAATGTTCAAGCTTAATGTAAAATTTGATGCAGATTCATTGCTCTACTTGCTCAGTCATTTTTTAATGTGCCCGGCCACACAGTGCACATGCTCAGTCCATGGCACGTTCTGCTCCCCGTGACTAGTACAGTGAAGTCGTCACTGTTCACGCAGTGTGCACTTCAGTCCACTCTCCTTGGCTGCCAGGAGACATCGATGTTGTGCAAACCGTTCTATACTAACAATGGTTGGACTTTTTCCGGACAGACCTTGCACGAGAATCAACCAATTAATGCATAAGTAAATGGAACAACAAATCAATGTTTCTCTCTCCCTCTATCCCTTTCCCTCTCTAAAATCAATACAATTTTTAAAAAATTCTGTGAAAAGTACAGGAGTAACTCCTGAAAAAAGTCCTATCACAAATTCTTCCCTAATTTACAAGACAGCTGGGAGAGTAACGACACATAAGCCAAGTGCATATGTATTCACTGCTCATCTCACCTGCACTGATGGGCTTTAAACTGCTCCTCGTGGTCGCGACTTATGGCACCATGCCGAGCACCCCCATGTGTGACAGACAAGAATTTAGTGCTCTGCTTACTGTGTGTCGGACACAGTTCTAAACACTATCTGCTATACTTCAAAGTGTTTTGAGAATTAAGTGAACTGTGCTATTTTTATTCCATATACATCTGAGGAAACTAGCCGGGTTCCTTAACACACCCATGCCTCAGAGTCACAGAAAATCCGTGGTCAGGCAGGATTCTCACTCTGGGTCTTGTCCCCGCTATAACCTCGGCACTAGCTCATCCTGCCTCTATCATCAATGAGGATCAAACAACTTTATAAATGGTGAGGTATGTAAAGTACAAAGACGTTCACAGGCAAAGGGGAAGTGTTTATTGCTGACCAATTAGAAACCATTGGAACAATATCTGGCTATTCTTTTTATGTTAAGTCATGTTCAAACGTTTCCTAAAACAAAGGTAAGGTTCCAATGGACCTGTTTGAGGACAACCACTCAAGTTCTCGATTAACTAGGATGTCTCCTTGTTAGCAGAGGTGGGGGTAGTGTCCATGCCTCCTCTTTTAGAGGGAAAGTAGAACTAATGATCTATGCACAGATAGCTGTGGTGGGCGGGGCTGCCCATGGGGGAGGGGGTGGTTCAAAAGCGGGTCCCTCTAACCCTCCTAAATTCAATGTTGAGGCAACCCAGTATCTCTCCAGTCACCTGAGACCTTACAGTCAGGGATGTAGGAAGTGCTTTCTATTACTGGGGTCATAAACAGGCTGAGAACAGATACCTAAATAAAATGTGAGCTTCTTCCATGAAATGGATGGATAGTTCTTGACCTTCTAAAGTACATCTTCCTGCGCAGACAGGGAAATGGATCAGGCGGTCATATACATTCTCCCTGCTCTAATGTTTCGTGATACTGATCTTTGTTGTATACAAGTTGTTTAGCGTGAGGGAGGGGTAGTGTTCAAACTCATTGGCAGCCATAATGTAGTTTTATCCTTTTTTAACCCATCACGACAGTTCCCGAGCACACAGCACAGATCTCACTTTACTCAGCTCAGAAACTGAGTCTGAAGCCGAGCAGCCTCCCGGAGCTTCTCCGCGGTGCGTGATCAACATTTGCACCTTGCAACCCCGGCAGCGCCCTTCAGTCTACACTGTGTGAACTGAGCCTTGCTGGACCCAAGTTCATTGTCATCAGTGTCTACTGTGTACAGTTGTTGAAAATGGATCCTGCAGATGTGGGACAGCTGTTTGTACTTAGCAGTTAAATGTCCCTGCGATGCTGGCGGCCTCTGACAAAAGCATTGTTCTTTGCAAGGCATCCATCTCTCAAAGGCTTCCTAAATCAGGCCCAGATGTCTACATTCGACTTGCATTTCTCTGGGAAGACTCCTCTTTCTGGAGAAGTAGGTTTCTCACTAAGGTACACACAGGAGAATGTGCAAGCCAGCACGCACAGCCCTGACGGGAAGAGCAGCTGGGTGCTAGAGCTGGAGAAACCCTTCCATCCACTAGGTCAATCCTTAACAAGCCTATGAAGTCGATAGCATGCCCATTCTACAGTAGCTAAGAACTAATTTGCCTAAGGGCACGCAGTAAACAATGGGACTGATTTTAGAACTCCAAAGCCATTGACTGGAGACTTCTGGGTAGCACTGAATATCAGTTCCTGCCTTTTCCCAGTAGTGAGATTTCCCATTTTCAGTTGAGTAGACCCGACTGCCCAGCACAGGACAGGTTTTTCTTGCAGCTGGGTCTGGCTACACCCCTGAAGTTCTAGCAGCTAGGACGTAGGTAGGGTTGGCGAGTTCAGGTTCCAGGCAGTGTTCTTAGAGTAAGGAGGCCCTTTTGCCTTCCTCCTAGCTGCAGTCCAGACAAGGGTCACAGCTCCGGCAGCCATCTCGAAGCATGAGGCAACTTTGGGAACGCGTGCCTTGCATAACGGGCTGAAGGAATCCAGGTCCCTGCATCATGGAACATCATGCCAACCCTAGATAAACTGCCTCCAGATTTTAAAAGGGGAAAAACTATTTGGTTAAACCACTCTTCTATTGGGTTTAGCAATTGCTACCAGGCAGATTTAATACAAAGTAACAGGCCTCCTCACTCCCAAAGGCATGGACCCACTCAGAGTGCCGGGACAGTGGAGGTCCCCTTGTGCCTTGACTGACCACCCCCCACCCACGCTGCATGGAGAGGGGTCGAACAGGAGGCTAAGGATGGGACCTTGGCAACTGTTCTGGGCACATTGGGCTTGAAAGGAGGCATAAGTTTAGCTACCAAATTTTCATGTTTTGGTATGGCCTTGCCAATCTCTATCTAGAAAACAAACAAACAAAAAAAAAAGGGCAGACTTGGAGCTCCTGAGTTTTATATCTTCTTTTGGAAGCTGGATGGGTCTTGGCAGTCTAGAAGTGCTCACAGGGGTTAACTGTCATGTCAAGTACTCACACATGCCTTCTCTAGACTTGCAAAAGCCCCTTAAGGTAGGTGTTCGGGTCAGAGCAGTCTGAGGTTCAGAAATCTGTCTCCTTGCCTAAGGCCTCCCAGCTCAAGGGAGAGCTGGGTCTCAACCAACTTGAACTCCTAAGTCTCACTTTCAAGCCACATCCCAGTCTGTACCTGGTTCAGGCCCAGTGTCATCCTCAGAGTCAGTGACAAAGTCCTCTTGTCCCCAGTGGGTACATTTTTCTTCCTACACACCCGAGTCCTCTGTGGGGACAACAGTTGGGGCTGTATCGTTGCTGAAACCCTTTGCTCAAGGAGTCAAGGTTTTGGGAAACAGGGTGTCGAAGTGAGTCACAGGAGGTTTCCTGGCTACAGGATTTCACTTAGGGGAATAATGCTAGAGAAAGAAAAGGATAATTTGGGGCCCTGGACATTTTCTTGGAGGATGCGAAAGGGAAGAGTTTATCACGTAGGCTGCCTCTTCTTTCTGTGGGGGACAGAAAGGGTCCATCTGGCAGATTACCTTACTGGTGGCTTGACTAGGAAATTCCATCCTGGGTGATTAGTTTCTGGGAAAGATTGAAATTGTGGTTATATCAGGTATTAAATCTAGCACTGATATCATGGGCTCTTAACATGAGTGATGCCATTTTGGGTATGAGGGGTGTAATTTTTTTTTTTTTTTAACAGAAGAGAGGGATCCACTCTAAGAGGGTATTACTAAGTTCTTAGCGTCTTCAGAAACAGGGCTATGGTGGTCCTGGCTTGGGGGCTGGGATTGAATGTGGCGGCTGGGAAAAGTCCCAGCCTCCAGTGTTCCTGCCCTTCACCCCAAGTGCCTACTTAGATTAGTCCCTGGCAGACCTCAGGGGGGAAATTACAAGTAAGTGTTCAATTTCTCCTTCCGCAGGGGCTTGGGGCTGGGAAATTGTTTCTCCCCTGCAGCCTTTCCACACCCACAGCCGTGGCTCCTCTCACTGTCAGTGTGTTGCCAACAGGTTGGAAATGAGTGTGTTTCCTGTGGATGGCTGTCAGGGCAGACACACGTGTGCCCGGGCGCCCTCCTTGCATGCGGCTCTGGCAGGCTCAGGGCTGGCACGAGGCACTGTCTGCTATCTGCCTGTCTAGGGTTTCTGATGACAGTAAGAGGGGAAATGAAGGGGACGGAAACTCGAGGGGAAGTCTGCTGGGCCTCTGCTGAGCCCGTCTGCCTCATAAGCCATGGCAGGAAGCACTGGGACCCCGGACAGGTGCACTGGGGGAGAGAGGCTAGGACCACCTGGTTTGTAGTTATCCCTTTGCCCTGAGGGTGTGCAGAGAGCTGAGATAATGGCACACCTCTTGGCTGTGACTTCCTACCCTGTCCGGGTTTGCTTCTGCTTCCTGTATTCCTCCTTCCACTCCTGCACCGGTTGAGTGTTGCAGGGTGGAGGGTGGAGGAGCCAGTTCACTGCCAAGTTTATTCCTCTGTCCAACGGTACTTCCAAAGGCTTAAGCAATTGGAAGTGAAGCGACCTAGTCAACTCCCACTGGACCCAAACAGACAGTGTGTGTCTCCTACCAAATGCTTCCTTCCTTCCCCTGGTCCAATCCCTATGCTCGGTGAGTCTTGTCCAGGTGAACGAGTACGACCTAATGCTTTCCAGGTGAGCCTGTGTTCACGGGTACAGGAGCGAGGGCTTGGAGGAAGGAGAGGCTTCTGCACACATGGTTGTTCTTGAGAAAGGTTGTGAGGCAGTGGGTCAAACTCACTGTTTGATGTAGAGGATGAGGAAGGAGGAGAGGAATACTAATAACCATGCCTTTCGGCTTTGTGTGAAAATGAAAGCAATTAGAAGAAAGCAAGGTACATTAACATGCGCCAATGTGGAATGACCACCAGAAGTAATTAAGCGAATAAATCAAGAGATTTTGGGGGTTATTTTTTTCCCCCCTCCTAATTGCTTGTGGCTCAGTTGTGCCCAGGCCCCAGCAGTCACTGTGAAGTTGCTTAGCAGGCACACAGCTCGCTGCACTTCAGCCAGGTCTCCCCCAGCCGCCACCATGGGAGGCTGGTCATTAATGCCAACTTGAAGCCAGTGGGGCACCAGTCCACACACTGGGTGGCACGCTTGGTCTTGATGGTGGCGATGACAGCAGTGACATCTTTGGGAACCACATCACCATGGTACAACAGGCAGCAAGCCATGCATTGACTATGGAGAGGGTCACATGTCACCATCTGGTTGGCTGGCTCAAAGCACGCATTGGTGATCTCCACTACAGAAAGCTGTTGGTGGTAGGCTTTCTCAGCAGAGGTGACAGGGGCATAGGTGGCCAGAGGAAAGTGGATGCGGGGACAGGGCACCAGGTTGGTCTGGATTCGGTCAGATCAGCACTGAGGGCTCCATCAAACCGGAGGGACGCAGTGATGGGGGACACGAGCTGGCTAATGAGGCGGTTAAGGTTAGTGTAGGCTGGGCGCTCAACATTGAGGTTTCTAGAACAGATGTAACTGTCCTCATTGCCAACCATGAAAGCACAATCTCAGAGCTCCAGGGCGGTGTGGCTGGTGTGGATGGAGTTGAGGGGTCAGCTATGGCTGTGGAAACCTGGGGCTCTGGGCCGATGGAGATCTTTTTTCTTTTCTATTTTTATTAACAAGAAAAAGAATACTTACCAAAAAACACAGCCACCACCAAAGTGGGCGCAGCTGTGAGTCAAATTGCCCCTATAGTTCACAGTATTTGTAGCTTGCTCCTATCTCTCTGCAGGAAAGAATCTTTCTGTACAAGAATTGGGGGATATTTCTATCTCAGCTGTCCGGGCTAAGCGAGTTTTGTATATAACAATGCTTTTGGAAGTTTATTATGCATGAGTATTACTTTATTACAGCAGAGTTTAAGGAATCACACTTTGTCCTTTTCTAATAAATCCTAGGAGGCATTAGTAGAGTTGAGCCTCCGAGTATTTCCTAGCATGTGAGTGCCGAGTGTCCCAAACTGGCCCTGGTCCCCAGGGCACCAGCACCCACCTGACCCTGAAAGAGCCCTTCACTCCCATGCCTTTGGATGCACAAGTTTACCTGAGCCCAGTGTGGGTTTGCAACTGGCTATCGGCTCTGCTCTGTGGCTACACATTCCGTGTTCATTTGCCATCTCACGAGTGCAGGCGTTTAAGGGATTAGGACCCTCACCTTTAGACCTTCTCACACCCTACTAGGTGTGTTCTAATCACCATGGCAGGCCCCGGCTGTCAGGCCTCATTACTTAAATATATTATCATGGCCTGGCCTCAGCCAGTATGGTGAGATTAAAGCAATAAAACTATGGACAAATGGCCAGCATTAGGACTGTTCTTAGCCAGGACTGCTGTGGGTAATGGCCCACAGCTGCAGGGCCAGGCACTGGGCCGCCCCCCACCCCCACTTCCTCTCTGCACAGCCCCTGCCCCAGTCAGGGGCTTCACCCTACATCAGCAAGCCTTTGGATTGGTGCAGCTCTGGGAGCTCTTGGCAACTAAGCTCCAAAATGGAGACTGGTTGCCTAGCAACGTGCACACTTCCACTTCTCAAACTCCCAAAGGTCCTTGGGAGGGCTCATCTACTTTATTACAATAGCTACCACTTGTCCAGGCAGCATCCTTGCTTCTTTGCATTCATGCGTCTTCATTCGTAACAGCTCTGCAAGGAGTCTATTAGCCCCACTTTTTAATGCCATTCACTCTGCATCACATAGCTGATGAAGGCTGAGCTAAGATTTAAACACTGGTTTAACGATTAGGCATCTTCGGATTTTAGCAGTGGCCGTCCAAAGAATGAGGATTCCCTGAGACCAGCTTTTCATGTTATGAATTGCTGAAGTGTTTAATAATTTATACAGGTCATATACACGGGTAGGTGAAGTTCGACATGACAAAGTGACCACTTAAGCTAAAGTGAACCAGGGTTATACATAGGGAAAATGGTATTTTTTAAAAACAAACTTGCCTACCCCACCGGGTAAGAGATCAGCTATGAACTCAGGGTTCAGGCCTGG
Organism: Mormoops blainvillei; assembly: GCA_004026545.1. NCBI lineage: Eukaryota > Metazoa > Chordata > Mammalia > Chiroptera > Mormoopidae > Mormoops > Mormoops blainvillei. Next base: position 12,802 of record PVJD01005538.1, on the reverse strand, counting down.
AATCACACGACTTTAAGTTCTGCCTGATGACCAAAGGCCTGTCCTTGAGAAACTCAAGGACAATCTGGAGGGTGAGGTTTCAGCCATTTTCCTAAAAGTTTGGAGTTTGCGACTTGCTCGCTCTAGACTGCTGGTATAAGTACTTGAAGCAGTGCTTCGGTTCTCAGTAGCAAGGAGGATATTCTTTTCAATAGTCATGGTCTTGTATGGAGAAAACCAGTCACTGTCCCTTAGACGAGCTCACCTTGCAGCAAACCCAAGGGCGGTGGCCCTGAGTGACAGCATGAGCCTGGAGTCCAGCGAGGCCCAGAATAGAGCGTTAGTTCAGCTACCTCCTTGTGGAGGGCACTCAGAGACCCTGAGGGGGTGCTGGTGTCCTGCCCTATAAAATGGAGATGCAAGGAACACCGTAGGTGTTGCTGGAGGGTAGGTTGTGACACTGCCTACCACGAAGATGAGCTCATCCTCGGTCACCTTGTTCAGGAAGGGGCGTCTCCGGATGTATCTGCAGATGCTCGGCTTCGAGCCAGGCTTAGCCACCACTTCCCGTGGAAAGACCGTGTCATGCACACACCTCAGAGTGAACGTGTCCCACCAGGTGAACCATGATGCCTTTCAAATCTTGTCATGTCTGTTTCAAATGCTGAACCAGTGTCTCGCCAAAAGAGTTTTCAAACACTGGCCTCCATTCGACAAAATAAAGTGATTATAAATTCCAGAAACAGTGCTATGAGGGGTTAAACATTTCTGTTGAATACGGCAGCAGCTTTCCTCATTTTCTGGGTTCAGTATTTTTTTTTTTCTCTTGGTGGTCTTAAGTTTACTCATGGTGTGTATCATTTTTGCAAGATTTGTTTCAACAAGATACATGAAAAACCCATTCTAAGGGTAAAAAGGCTGAACTCTGAAATGCTCAGACGGTCTGCTCTCGGGGTCTGCTTTGAGCATTAGTAACACAGCCGGGAAGGAAGAAGAGGAGTCACGTCTACAGAAGGAAGACTTCCGGAGGTGAGTTATCTGAGCTGAGCTGGCGTCTGGCTCCTGGTTTTTTTGTTCAGTGGTAGGAGTCGGGGTGTCCCCAAGAAGGCTGCTTGGAGCCATCCTAGCTTGGACTCTGTAAAAACTGCTTACTGTCACGTCGGAAACATTCTCACGCACTTTTCCTTATCAAAGGCGAGCCCTTCACATTCCAGCATGAGGACATCTTGTTTCTCATCCTCGGGGCAAACTAGCTGGCTCGTGATCCGTGGTCATCATGCTTCACTAAAGTTATTTTTATGGTTCCAGGATCCATTACAAATTCCCCCTTTAGAAGTACCAATTTTCAGAAGACTAACGTGATCAATAAACTTCACGACGTCTTAGTGAGGTTCTATAGTGAACCCTGCTGCAGAACACTCAGCAACCACGCTAGCTCCTGGAAACGCGAACTGAAAAAGCAGCATCTTTGCCAATTAAGGAAGTCGTCAAAGTGTATTAGGTTGAGGTGAGTACCAGAGCATAAAGCTGTCTGAGTCACAGAGAGGATTTTAGTGGAGCACAGAGAACTCATATACCCTGTTCAATATGTTATCAGTGACTTAAAGACATAGGTCTAATTATTACTAATATTAATATTAGTAATTATTAACTATACCATTATTAATTAATAATAAAGTTGAGAAAAGTTACATTTCCAACTGTGGTCTCGTTCTAGCCTGTCTCACAGTTTCACCGAGATTAACTGAAGGCTCTGTGGAAGCTGAGAAAGGAGACACCTACTGAGAAGGGCTCCTGGTGGCGAAGTGGGCTCAAATTTAAATCAGAGCCCAGCAGCCAGCTCTGCACAGGGACCTCTCCTGCAAACTGCACTTCAGGGAGGGGCCTGCACTGAACTGCCCACCTGCACAAGGTTCCTGACATCTGAGTGAGCCCTTAGAAAAGGGGTTTCTGGGACTGCACTTCGCCCAATAGGGCTGAGGTTTTCCCCGTCCAATAGGAGCTGCACAGCTATATCCCCATTAGCATCTTCACTGGCCAATCAATGGCCCCATTCTGACCAATCAGGACAGTGCCTTTTGGATCAATCAAGCTGTGAGGATTTGGAGTCCTCATTGGCATGAGAACAGACCAATCAGGGACCAGGGTTAAGGACTTCTGTCTATATAACTCAGCTCCCGCCCTGGTTCAGAGTGTCATGTCCCTTTCCACCAAATACTGAAGACCACATTTCACCAGCTGAAACGCAACACCAAAGACGAAACACCAGAGACATCTCACCAGGCCAGAGGGAGAAGCACAGAAGAGCAGGGCAGAGTGGAGCAGACTGATGCAGAGCCGTTAACCAGGCTGACAGATGAAATTGAGAACCCTCTCCCCCGTCCCCCGAAAAACACTTTCCTAGCATTTAGGTGGAAGAGACTTAAAATCTTTAATGTAAGATTGTCAACCATATTATTGCCAAAGTTGGTTCAAATTTGGGCTCTCTTAACATTACCGTAACTTCTAGAATGTTTGTGTTTACGTCTCTATACTGATTGTCAGATAAAAATAGTGTCCCATGCAATAATTGGGACACACTTATGCTAGAAGACCTTTGTTTCTGAAATTTAAACTTCACTGGGGATTCTGAATTTTTGCTAAATCTAGCAACCCTAGTGTCATGGAGCCAGCATCTGAAGAGTGCACGTTCAGCTGCAGGTGTTGTTCTAAGACAGGTTTTGGAGGAAGGACCGGTAAACACGGCAGCTCTTCTCCACGCCCCAGGAGAAGAATGCTATGATGTGGGAATGCACGGAAGTGGTACGAGCGCCGGTTTAGTGCCAGCTCCTCTGCGGGGCCGTCTTGGCTCTGGGGCCCCGCGCTGGGCTGACAGAGGCTTTGCCACACAGACATCACGGTCCAGTGGTTGCCTCTGTTCAATCCCGTTTCCATTTTCCCTTCATCGGTCTAACTCCCCAGTACACTTTTTGCACTCCTCACTTCATCTATTTCCTGGGAAACCCAACCGGCACTGGAAGTAACCTGTAGTCTTTGAGGTCAAAGCTAGGGCAAGCCAAGGGAAGTCACAGGCAGATTTCATGATGGGAACCGCTGCCTTGAGAGACACTGAGCACCTCGCAGGAAGTGAGCAAAGATGCAGGCTAGCCACTCCTCTGGAAGGCTGGGGGTGACGTCTGCAAAGACCATCAGCCTCAACACTTGGCGCGGACTAGGGGAATCAAACTTTTTTTTTTTTAAGATTTTTATTTATTTTTAGAGAGAGAGGGGAAGGGAGGGAGAAAGGGGGGAGAGAAACATCGATTGGTTGCCTCTTGCACATCCCCAAATTGGGGGCTGGCCCACAAACCAGGCATGTGCCCTGACTGGGCACTGAACTGGCAACCTTTCAGTTCACAGGCCAGCGCTCAGTCCACTGAGCCACGGCCAAACTCATTTTAACAAGACCTCATGAGGTCACCTAGCATGCATTCATTGATTTGATTAACACTCAATCTCAAAGCCACAGTGCGGCACGCACAGGTAAGAGGAGAGTTAACTGTAACCATCGCCAACCAAGGGCAAAGCCTCACTGAACATGTCTGCAGCTTTCCCTGTGACCTTGTATCCATTTCAAGCTAGCGTTCTGCTGGCATTTCTGAACCATGGAATTTATGGCAGTCCCTTAGCAGAAGGCTTACCTAGATGCCCTTTGGTAAAACAAGGTTAAAATTGATGTTTAGATGCCCCTGAAACAAAGTATAAGGCTGGCAAGAGACCATTCCTAGTATTTGTCCGGGAGGAATCAAGTCCAGTTACACTTAAGAATAACCCACACCAACTGGGCGATAACTGATTCATCTTCTCAGTATGACAGTCCAGCTAGGTCAGAAAGCGGATAATTATGTTACACCCACCACGGCTGCAAGAACTCAGCCATCTGAGTCTCAGTCATCTTTGTCACTTGTCTTCCTTCACTCCTTATCTGATCACCCCAAGAGATACAGAAGCTTTATCAGATATTTTGAGTATACTCTTTGCAAGGTCTTCATGAGCCACAAACAGTAGCTCTTGATATCGCTGCTATGATTATAAAGGCTATGGATCTGAAGTAATGCAAATGAAGTAATGTAAAGTAGTTGCGTTAGGGCATTCAAAATTTAAGAATTCAAATATCAAAGAAGATGCCATTAGAACTTCTAGGTAACCACGGCAGACTGATGACACGTTTCTCTTTTCCTTCCCCAAGTCCCAGTGATTCATTCCTTCATTCAAAGGAATGAAAAGATAGTCGTTCATAAGCACAGACAATTCAGGGGTGAGTCAGAAGTTTCTGGAAGGAAAGGAAGTGACGGAACAGCCTATTTCCCTCAAAGGAGCGGAGACAGTGAAAACCAACATCTGCAAAAAGACACATACAACTATGGACTGATCCACCCCCTAGAGCTGCACCCCCAGATCCTGGGAAGGTGGGTGTGAGCTGAGGTAAAATGGCTGAGCCTCAGCAGAGCAGTTTCATACTCAGTCCCCATCCCCAACACAGAGACCCACGTCCATCGAAGATTCCAAGTCTATTCTCCAGGTGGAACGCCGACCATGTGCTCCAACTCAAGGCTCTGTGAAGAGCTGAATGCTGAAGCGAGAAGCTAAACTTGAGCTCAGCTCAGCCCCCTACCTTCCAGGACCCTCACAGCCAGGTCGTACTCTAATCCCCACTGTCTAACCTACTTCCTTGGTCTGACTGTCAACTCTTGGCTCCATTTTGACCACAGACACGGCCTGTGGGAGCTGGAGCCGGTGCAACACAGAACAGCCTTCAAACCTGAGGCTGGATCTCCCTTTCCTTTGACTCACTGGGTAGCCTGAGAACTTCACTTGTGCAAATGGGGATTCCACCACTGACCTCGCGGGCTAGAGGCAGGGTAGCTGATTGTGTAAGTACCTGGAGATGCAGTCACAGGGGTTCAATGAACCACCACCGTTTCAGAAAAACACTCAGGTGCATGGGGTCGCGGTTGCCAACTTGAGTGACTACGATGTGTGTCTGGCCTAAGGTCAGTGTCCGGTCCAGAGTCATGGATGGGTGATCCAACAAGAGTTCAGAACACTGAAGTTCAACGCGAGACGTGGTTCTAAAGAGCCAGAGGTAACAACATTCAGCCTGCTTAAGGTACACCAAGGCCACCCTTGTCACCGGAGTGCCCACCACCATTGTTGCATTGAGAGGAGCTCTGGATAGGAAGGCAAGAAATCTGCCTGCTGTTAAAACTGTGGTTAATCCACAGTCGGGTAATGGCATGTTGCCTACTTTAGCATAAAATGCCTCTAATATCCATAATAGGTTTGTAGGGGATTAAAATTTTACTGAGAGAAAGTGATACCAAAGATGGATTTTCCAGTGGAAGTAAAAGTAGCAAGTCTGGGCTTTCGAAGAGGGCCCCTCTTGGTATCTGTCACTGGAGCCCCTCAAGGCATCTTTGCCTTTAGGTTTCTTGCCTTCATGTTCTTATCGATTCTTTCCAAAGGTGTCTGGTAAAGCTCAGATATCTGAGTGCTCTAAGTCTGGATTAACAATCTCGAGTCCTTAGGGTCAGAGCTAATCTTCAGCCCCTCGCATCTCACATGATAAATACGCAGGTGGCATTTAGAAAACACCCACTGAGAACCGGGGTCAAGGCTGGCCAAGGAAGAAGCTGTTCAGAGTCACAAAACGGAGGCACGAATAGGACTCAGGCTTCGGTCTTAGCCCAACCCATTTATGAACAGGTACAGAAAGAACAGCATCTTATCACCATAGAAACAGTGTGGTACATGGTTGGCACTCTACTGTGGAATGGACTAAAAGCTCTGGATGCCAAGCATCTGTCTGGCACTAGATATGTGTCACCTCAAGGACCTGCAGCCCAAACTGCTGCCCCACAGCAGAGATCCTACAGGAGGCTTTGCAGACCAGATTGACATCTTGTTTTCTTGTCTTTACCAGCTCTCCCAATGCTGTCCATCCCCTGCTCCCCTCCTGTTCTGTTATCAGCCTGGGGTTGGGGGCTGATATTAAAAGGGCTCTGATAAAGCTCCCGTAGTGGCAGCAAGCTGTAAACATTCCCACTGATGCCATTTGATTAACCCGCTGAGAAAATGCCTGAAGAAGGTCCGGGCTTGTCACCGAGAGACAGGCAAGGGTGCCACACAGAGCTGTTGAAAAGTAAGCTGGCTGGGGCCACCACCGTGGAGTTATATAAAGCACTTGGCTCCAAAACACGGGCCTCGGCAGCATTGCATGTGCAGCCTGCCAGGGTGGCTGTGGGTTTATTGTTTGATGGACATATGCGATGGGGATGCATTCATAGCCCAGATAAGTTAATGACCTATTAGTGGCGAGCGGGGGTAGAGATAAAGCCTCGTGCAAAATCCTGCCCCACATTCCAAAGCCACAAACAATTTGGCTTAACACCCTCATTATATCCCATCCAAATAGCTTCCCTGTTAGTAAGCTGCAGTTTCTAAATACCCATCTATTGAAAGGGGGGATAGGGTGGGCAAAAAATATATATATATATATATATAATTAGCCATTTGCTGAACTCTTTCAGTTCAGGTGCTGGCTAAAGATTTGAACTTAATGAGTCTAAATACTCAACCATATGTTGCTCATTCCAACATATCTTGCAAGGAATGCTGCTTGGGAATAGACTTGGCACATCTGCATATTTGTGATTTAGGAAGTATTTAGTAATTGGCTCAGGATACATCAATAGGCAGGGCAGAAGAAATTGTGTCGGAACAATTAAAATTTCAGTTAAGAGCTTGCCAAGGAGAAGAGAGGACTGGGGTTTGAATGTTCCAGATACCTTATCGAAAGGATTCCAACTCCCTGGACAATTGCCCAGTTACATTCTGCCTTTGGCCCCAATGAAAAGGCTACTGTTTGCAGCGGGGTGTCCGTTGTCCTTTTTGAAAGGTAATTTGACGATTGCTAGTAAGACATTCACTTTTAACATTCTTCAAACTGGCAGTCCCTTTTTTCTCGGGGTTCTCCGCCACCGTGTCAAAGCGCCGGTTCACACAGACGTACACACAACGGTTTTTATTGAGCACTGTTTAGTGGCCACCCCCAGCCCCCAAACCAGAAGGAACTCCTAGTTTGGGGGATGGGTAAATTAATTATGGAGTATTACACACCACTGTAATGACCAAACTCATAAATTTGGGCTTTCACAAATTTTTATTAAATTAGAAGAACCACCCAAGTTTTCGTTGTTTACAAGAAACCTACTTTAATTAAAGACAGGGAGTGTAAAAGTAATGGGATGGAGAAAAATATCATGCTGACACTGGTTAGAAGCTGGAGTAGCTACCTTTCAAATAAAACAGAACTCAGAGTAAGTTATGGGGGATGAAAGGAAGGAAGGGTCAACTCTAGGAATGTACTCGTAACAATCATTAGCGGGTATGCACGTAACAGCATCAGGCAGATGAGGTAAACGCTGATGGTGATTTGTCCGTTTCACCTTGCAGTTCCTATTATAGTTGGAGACTTCAACACCCCTCTATCAGTGATTGACAGCCCCAGCAGACAGGAAATTCAGTCAAGATAGTCGCATGAAACTGCGCCAATCAAGTAAGTCCAATGAGCATTTATAGAGTACGTCACTTAGCAACAGCGTAATACACATTTCTCTGAGCTCATGTGGAACGTTCACCAAGATCTCCCACATTCCAGGCCCCAGAGAAGCCAGACCCAGAGAAGGTGACAGGTTCCCTCGTCCATGACTGTGCAGGTGTGTATTTGGCTGCATATGTTAGGAACATGGAAAACAGTTTGAGGTATACATTAGGGATGGGTGGGCACAAAGAAGAGCTAAGATTGTAGGTCCAGGTTGAACAACGTGGATGTTCCACGTTTGGGTTCCCCGTGCACATAAAGACCTAAAGTCAGGGGTCAGAGATGGAGACAAGGCGAAGCCCTTCCCTCCGGCATTGGAGGAATGAGGGGCAGTTACGAGGCTGGAGTCTTGCTCTTCAATCAGATACTAGAAAGACAAAGTAGTCTTAAGGGGTTTCCAGACCACACACACTGTCCTTTTACAAGGTACTAGGTATTAGTCACTCTGCCGACCCAAATCCCAGGAATTGAAACTACCCAGACCCCAGCCCCTGCGGACGGACCTGGGGGCCATGTTTTCATACCATGTGACCTTGCCGTCCAGCGCCCAGCTGATTAAATGGAGGCTGTCACTGGACCCTGGAGCAGACTGCCTATTGGCTGGCGGCTGACTCCTGAGAACTTGCTATAAAGAGAGGGGCTGGGCCAAGAAAATAAGCGCAAACAAACCAGTCTCAGCAAGAAGGACAGTTGCTGACAGTCTGTTTTGATACCAACTTAAGAGACTTGAATGATGCCTAGAAACCTCCAAGAAGTCAAGCCTTCAAAAGCCACTTCATTTTGTAATTCAGCCCCCATCTGTACCTTTTCAGCACATGATCCCTTCTACCTGGAATCCCTCTCAGGAGGCCCACAGCCAAGAAGGGCCCACAGGCGCATTTCTGTGCTCATGTGCTCTGCTGACGGCGGGACTCAGATCCCCTCTAGCCATTTTGAGGTCGGTAGGCACATTTCCTTCCGCGGCTACACATAAGCCACCAGGGACCGGGGGTTGGGACAGCTACTGGGAAGCCACTGTCGTGGGAGCACAAAACATACAGCTGCCTTCCACCCTGTTGACCAGGGCACGAGAGTAAAATATGAATCACCTTATGAGGAAAAGAATCAGTACGGAAAAGAAAGCTCACACGTAATCAATGAGTAAACAAGTTGGATTTCTGCAGTGAGCTAGAAGGTCACACTGGAAAGAAACTTACTAAGCACCTCTCCAAACTATGTGTCTCTCCCTCGTCCTGACACTGCTGTTTACTGGACTAATAAATGGGTACATGGTCATTTATAACTCAGTTATATAGCTTCAGAACCTTAGTTCTTCATTTTAAAAATGGGCATGTACTACAGACCCGAGGGCTGCTGGGAGACGCAGGGAGAACTCGCAGGAAGAGCCTAACAATGTTCAAGACATTTAAGTGCTCCTGGTATGAGCTTCCACAGGACCTCGGGCCATTTACAAAGGTCACATTGTCTTAGTTCCACATCAGGATACAGCTCCCTACGCATAGCATCTTATCTGTCTCAGCGTGTCCATCAATGACTACTTCGGTGCCCTGTGTGTAAGGGCTCAAGTATATACTATGGGACATGGGAGTGTCTTCAACCCACTTAAGTCTAGAGATTAACAGTTTAGGACATCAGGAAAATCAAGGAACCAAGGCAGTCAGCAAGTAGATGAGCGAAGACTAATTCTGAGACCCCTGAGATTGTCTGAAATTCTGAGCCCAAAGGCAGCATCGTGCCCTTTATTAACTGCAGTCCATCCGATGCACCAGTCACACTCACAGACATAACGTCCCATTTCACAGGTAGGGAAATAAAGGACGCCGTCTGATATCCTGGCCATGCTAGGAGCCAAGAAACATCAGAAGTCCGCCTAAGGTTTTTCAGAGGCCTGAATTAAATTACCGACACTTAAGATCGGAGTTTACGCAAACTCAGATTTCTAGCTTTTCCTGAACAAAAATGGGGTGGGCTGGCCACATGAGGTCTGCATTCCTACGTGGCTGGGGTCAAACCAGAGCTCGGCTCTCTAAGCAAAATGGGTTTAACTCCTGGCCAACCCCCACAGCACCCATTTTTCCCCCTTGCTTGTCTGATTCCCATGAGTGTGTGTGGGCTTGAAATTCCTCAAGTGTAGTGTTTACATAGAGTGCTTTGGGTCCCAGAAGTCGTAGTGTGAGTATGACTTGAAAGACAATGCAGTTCCACCTTTCAAGAGGCTGGTGGGCAAAAGCTGGAAGAAAGAACTTTTTATGGGGAGCAGGTTATTCTACCGGCTCATTCGAGATCTGACCCTTCAAAGACAACCGGGGGCTGAATCTTTTCCTCCCCAACGAGAAAGCGGAGCCTAATCAAGACTTCACGTATATAGACTTTGATACTTTGTCTATATCATTAGGCCATAGCTGAAGTCTTAACATATTAGAAAATCCTTTAGATGCTAAGTTTTACTCAACTTTTGCATGTATCTTCTCGAAGGCGGTTTTTGTAACTAGTGCCTCTCAATTACTTGGTTTCCCAGGATACATCTTTACTGCCACCTAAATCCCTAGATGTGTTTTTAAAATAAGCACATATGCTACTGTAGCTAGAAGTTGTATCCCAAAGCCAGAAACACACTTTTTGACCATGACTTCCAACATCTGCTGACTGTGAGGCCATACCCCCGGAACAGCTGAGGTCTGAGTTAGGCCTGCCTCCTTTTATGAGATCCAGTTGAGGCTATTTCAGGAGCCGGTTGCCCGAAAAAGCACTTTCAAAGTAAATTGAGAGGATACCCTGAATGACTTTAAGACAAACATAAGATTTCCTCCTCGGAGGGAGAATTGGGGAGAGAACGCATCTTACATTCACCTCATGCAATGCCTTACACGTCCACCCTGTGCCAGGCACTGGTCCACACGACACTGGGTGAACTAGGCAGCCAAAGTCCCTGTTCTTGGAGGATGCACAGTCCAGTTAGAAGCACTCATGCGTACAAATAAGGTTGGTAGATCACTGGGATAAGTGAGATGGTTTCCTATTCTAACCCGAGTTCAGGGAGGTAGAGTTTGGATAACCAGCCCGGGGCCACCCAAGTAGTGTGGACTTAACACTAGGTCTTCACCTCTGGCTACAATGGACTATTGTTTCACAAAGTTCCGGAGAGGAGAGTTTTAACGGTGCATAATAGGTTCACCTGTGCCTTTTCACTGGAGCGGAAAGTTTCAAATGGAGTTCATAGCGTTAAAAATAGACCTTGGTCACGCCAGTGAATGCCCCTCCCCAGTTTCCTCCATCTCAGCAAATGGCAGCATTCATTTACCACCCACCTTCATCCCCAGGAATTAAGTATTACTGTTTTTTGTTTTTTTTTAAAGAAAAGATGGTGTTGAGCATAAGCTCCCCCACCCCCAACACCTAGGTCAAAGCCTAGTTGCTACGGAACCAGAAGTCCACTCTGTCCAACGGGAAAGTGAATGTCCTACACAAGGGCTTCAACTCTGGGTGGAGGACACCCCACCTAGCTCCAGTTCAGGAGTCCATTTATCCAGAGAGGCCCACACCGAGGCAGACCATAACTGGAAGGGCAAAGGTTAAGGACAAAGAATTTTAAAAGCAGCAAAAGGCAGTTCCCTACAAGGGAGCTGCCCTAAGACTGTCAGCTGATGACTCAACGGCAACATTTCAGGCCAGAAGGGATTGGCATAAAATACTCAAAGTCACAAAGAGCAAGCGTGTATAACTAAGACGACTTTACCCAGCAAGGCTATCATTTAAAACTGGAGAAGTAAAGAGCTTCCCGGACGGGAAAAAGCTAAAGGAGTTCATTAACGCCTAAGCAGTATTACAAGAAATGTTAAAGGGCCTTCTTAAGAAGAAAGAGGAGGAACACAGTTATAAAGAATAAAATGGCAATAAGTACATCCCTATCAATAATTACTTTAAATGTAAATGGCTTAAATATTCCAATCAAAAGACCCAGGGTGGCAGAACGGATAAGAGAACAGGGGACCTTCCACTTTGGAGGGTGATCAAGTCTCAGGAGTGCCAGCATAAGGGCCCATGGGGCTTGTTTGCTGCCTCTTCTCCCACCCCACCCCCAGGAAGGAAGGAGAGCTTGAGAGCCCATTTTGTGCGGAGCACCCAGGTCCTCACTAAAAAGACCATCCTTCCTGCAGGGATGAGTAGAGGAACCTCTGGAAGAAACACCTGCTCCATTACGGCCACGTCAGCAGAGAACCAGAGGCTGAAGGTGACACTGGATGGGAACACTGTTTTAAACCTTTACGTTTACTGACTGTTCCTCGTTCTGGTTAAGAACCTACGCGCATGTGCCACCAGGTGCTCCAGGGAAGTACACACTGAGGCAGAAACGTGGCAGTTCTCCTTCCTGCATTTTCAAAAGCCGGCATCTGTTGATACAAACGCCAGGGCTTCCACCTGAAGCCGATCCAAAACACAAGGGGCCAGGATGAGTCTTTGAGAGTCACTTACTTCAATCTTTAAATAGCATGTTTGGGTTTTAATGAGCAAAACTGAAACTCGGGGCAAGGGGACTTCTGCAGCTCGCTGCAGCCCTTTATCCAAGTCGCTTCTGTGCCATCCCCTCCCCACCCCCACCTCCTCCCGAGGACGGGACTCCGAGGTGAACTTCCTTTTCAGTTTGGGAACTGTTCCATTTCCTCTCCAGCTGGTCTCAGAAGTGGGGGAGAGGCGGGGAGGGGGTGGGGAGAGACTCAGGTTAGCCTGGAGCCCAAGATGGGGCTGACAGGTAAGGGAAGGCCCTGATTTATTCTCCTATCCATGGTGCAGACCATCTGTCCTCATTAACTTGCACAGGTTTATGGGTTTTTAATCTTTTCCACATACACGCACTATATGAACATTCCATATTGTTTTTCTATAGTCTGTGTACTTTTATGTCCTGATAGTTGGCCTCCGAGTTATGACCTGGGACACTTACTGTACTTGCTCCAGCCCTTCCACCAATGAGCAAAGAGTTCTACCTGCCCCCCCAAAACACCAACTGGCGTCAGTTGCTAAATCAAACATTAGCCCAACGAGCATTGCTGGGGCCATATGGAATCTCTGCCCTCAAATATGTGAACCTATGTCTAGAAATCCAAAGCCAACCATGCATATTTCAGACTACAAGCCTACAGCTCGCCTCCTTCGACTCAAAGCTAAAAAACAAAACAAACA
>PVJD01005537.1:0-113959 GCA_004026545.1 Mormoops blainvillei | reverse complement strand
AACACCTTCCACAGCCATCTTCCCTTCATGTCCTAGTAAAATAGTGTACGGGTAAAGCCAGTGAATTGCATGTTTGATTGACATCATAGGAAAGGAATCCTATATAGGAGTAAAAATAAATGTGAATGAGGAACATCTACAAAATAAATCTGAAATTTCTGAAATGAATATATGACATTAAAATTGCCTTATAAACAATAACGAATATTTCCCAGAAGTCTGCATAACAAACATTCATTATTTCTTCCTCTCTTCCTGTTCCATGCCTTTTCCCCTGGTAAGTTCTCCCACTCCTATCTTTCAGCTGCCATCTATGCTGATGGCTTCCATATTTATATCTCTAGTCCTGACCTCTTTCTTGAGCTCTAGACTTGAACTCTCAATTGTATATTAGATGTGACTATATGAATGTCCCATATATCCCCATTTAGAATGACTGAAACTACACGTCTGAACACATCTCCCTACATTACTCGTGCCAAATGACCTTGTTCTATTAATATGCTGAGGGGTGTGATAATGGTGTTGGTTATGTAAGAGAATGTCCTGACTCTGCGAAGTCGCATAGTGAAGCATTTAAGAATGTTAACTGTTGTACACTTTCAAATGGTTCAGAAAAAACAATGAGAGAGCAAGCAAATGTGGCAATATGTTAACAGCTGGTGATTCTATTTGAAGGAATTAGAGATGTTCATTTTACTATTTTTGAGCTTGTTTTAGATTTAATAATTGTCTAAGTAAAAAGTTCTGAGTAAAAACAAAAAGAATGAAAAGTAAAAGATACAATAAACAGAGGAAGAAAAAGTGTTCTAGATGTGTAGAACAGTGTAAGCAATACCTGGGAAACCTAACTCACCAACTCTTAGGAAATATAAAATAAATAGCAATAAAAGTTTAAAAGTAAGTCTCATCTCAGTGGTGTTCCCACTACCCTGGGACTATGCTTCATAGCAGTCTCTCACCGACCATTTCAACAGTCTCCCTGTGCAACCAGGTTCTCTCCATCCCTCCTTTCTGCCAACAGAGGTATATTCCTCCAACATATATCTGATTGTGACACACCTAACCTACCTAATAGTGTTTGATGAGCCACTTCTTCCACATTATAAAACCCAGGCTACTTCACTCGCCAGTTTTAACCTCTCTCTTTACCGTACAGGCTTGCTCTAGTGCTACAACTTACGTCCAAACAAACCAGGCCCTTCTGTGATTCAACACCTTTGTAAGTGCTGTTCCCTCCGCCTGGAAGGCCTTTCCGCCTGCTTCAGACTCTGCTGTCATGACCTTTGTCAGTGCTCCACCAAATCCCCTCAGACCTGCTTTTATCTTTACTGTGCCTCCCTGCTTTCCTTTCCAACAGTCAGCTGCTACAGGTTTTCCTCAGTCTTTTGAAAAAGACTGCCTGTGAGCTCCTAGAACCAGCTTTGCTCACAGCTGGGAGGATAGCTAGTGCCTGGGAATTTGTGTAGCCTGGGACAATGACTGACGGTGCTGGCGTGGGAAAGCCCCAGCCCCTTTGCATCAGGTTGGGGCAAGTCCGAGGCACAGCTTACACTACAGCACACCTCTGCCGGATCAGGCTAAAAGTCTTCTCCTCTATGGAACTTATACCTGAGTTGTATATCTACTTTCACCTCTCTAAGACTGTAAGCTCTTTAAGGGTGCAGAATGCACCAGTGGTCTCTGTATAGTTTGCTGCACTATACAACAAATTAAGCTCAGTTCTTCCAATATTTATAAAAGAATATGACAAGGTAAACTGAAGTGATTAATATCCAAGGCTGACCTTTTAAATTTTCTTTGCCACATTTGGATATATCAGTCATTAATTTACTTTATACATACCAGGATTTGAACTGCAGCCGGTAAACTATCTAAAGGAAAATCTGGAAGTCCGAGAGTAGAAGACTCTTGGGAACACAGAGTGGTGGCAAAGGACAAAAGCTGAGAAACTCTAGGATAAAAAGATAAGTGATATTAAGTTTTATTCTAAAGTTCTGATATATAAGAGGCACAAATCTGTTTAATCTAAAGAGATGACAACTACTATTACATTCTTAAGGAACCACGGCTCCACATTACTACATTCCATTTAAATCTCAGAAGTTGATTAGATAACATATATTTCTGAAAGCCATCATAATATGTGAAGTTTTTCACAACCTGGCAGCCTCACCTCCTACCTTTCTCAATCTCATCCTAATCTCTAGCCACCAGATGCTTTTCATAGCCTCAAAAATGAGACATACACTCTCGTATCCCATGCTGTAAAAAAAAAAAAATTCTTCGAATTCCTTAATTCCATTCTCTATCTGGCAAAAGCCTATTCATTCCTTAGGATCCATCTCATATACCAATGCCTTTTGGAAGCCCTTATAAACTCTCAAGCACAACGGCCAATACTTGGAAATCATTACCTTATATACTGTTTAACTAAAGTATTCAAATATCTTTAAACTCTACTCGAACTTCAGTTTCTTACAATCAAAAATCATGTCTTTACCATGATTTTTACCTTTATCATACTCTTTATCATTTTTATAAACAGCACTTACCACAGCTACTAAAATTTCTTCAAAGAATAGTTGTTGAATGAATGAATCAATCAATCAATGGCCTACACAAATTCAATGTTAAGTGTCCAGATATTTATATCAAAATATATAAATGTGTAGCTGACTTACTTTTCAGCTGAAACATTGGGTCCAATAGAATATAACAGTTTAAGTTGGTCCTAAAATAACACAGAAACATGGAAACAATTAATAAGGAATATAACAGATCAAATGCAAATGTTTTATAGATGATCCAATCTTTTAATTAAGCAGACACTAAGTAATTAATAGCAAAAAATAATTTATTGATGCATGTCATTCTCTTTAAAAAGTAGCCTTTTTAAAATCTGTTAGAAAAATAAAGCACAATACTTTTTCTTCCTCATTTCCAGAGATTTTCTTCACCCCATGTCCTTTCTTCTTACCATTAACTACTGAGGAGGACATCTACCAACACAGTAACATTTTTATAGTAACTGAATTTATTATGAATAAAAAAACTGTTTAAAAAATAAATTATCCTTGTTCATACTTACCCTGAAGGGCAGATAATAAACATCTCTGGCTTGAAATCGAGAACGGAGAGGGGGGTCTAATGGGTTCCCAGAGTACCTAGGCACTGGCAAGCCCAAGGCAATCACTCGGAAATTTTCACTGACTCGAACAATCTTCCAAGCATCCAGCTCTGTTTTGGTGTGATCCTTAAAGAGTATGAGATCAAAAATTACAGCACAACTAATAGAGATTATAACTGCAAGGGCTTCCAGGCTATGAAATTTAGGCCCTGCCTGCTGAGTAAACTATTCTAGAACACTCTCAAAGTCAAAGTGTCAAAGAAGGAAACAAAGTTAAAATAAGGCTCAGGATGCCAGGGAAGGCTCACAATATGGAGACTGGTGTTAAAAGAAAAAGCAGCAAACCTACCAAAGACCAACGGAGATGTGAGTCAGATCTCTAAGTCCTACTCAGTAACACAGATGAACAGAAGGCAAATACACTGGTTCAGACCAGAGGATGTAAAAAGGGAGTCCCAGAGGGCAGACCGCTGGCAGCGCAGGGCAGAGCCTTCCCATGGACCTTAAACAGATACCTATGTCTACATGTATATTTCTACCAAGGTATATTAATGGTAACCACTAACATGTATTGAACACTTAACTACGTGGTAAGCACATTCCATGAATTTTTTTCATTTAACTTTCACCATAATCTAAATAGACATTTAATTCCTTTTTATGAATGAACAAACTGATGTTCAGAGGAGTTATATAACTTGCCCTTGGCCCTGAAACTGGTTGAGAGACTGTTGAGAGACTGGAACGAGTACAGATTCTAGAGTTATAAATCCTGGTTCTAGTGCTTGGTGGAAACTCCAGCTAAGTGACAAGGGCATGCTATTATACTCCTGAGCCTCAGCTTTCTCACCTACAAAGTGGGAATAATATCATCAACATTATTAGGGCTGTTATGAAAATTAAATGTGATCATGTGTGTGAAAGCAACTTGTCCATCACAGGCACCTACTAAATGCCATTCTTTCCATCTCTGCCTGACCTTATCACGGATCTTCACTGTCCTCAGCTGTAAAATCCATGTAGCTAACAAAGTTGATATGACTGTGCGTGCGCACATTCTAAGAGACAGGGCCTCAGCTTTCAGCAGATCTTTAGAGAAGGGGGCCCATATGACAGTGTAGAAACGCTTCACATGACACCCAAGGCCTTTCCTAGCCAGATTTATGTCTGATTCTCCCAGTGTCAGCAACCACTGCTCACGCATCCCCTCAGCCCGCCTTCCCCGGCCCTGTGCTCGTGCTCATCTCATAACTGTGGCTCCCCAGACACACCATGTTGCTTCTCCAACACTGCTCTACTTGTTTGGAACACCCTTTCTACCTCACATGGACTAAACACGAGTATCATTCAAAGCTTAGCACAAACAATGTCGTCGTTAAAATGAGCCCCTTTCTAGCTTGTCCCTCCACTGGAACCGCTTTTGTATCCTGCAGTCTGTCCTATGCAAGTGTCTATCCACATACATTTGTGCATTGACTTCTGTACACAACTATCTCTTGCTGGATCCAAGATCTTGAAAGGACTTACTACCCCTAGAGCACATAATGGGACTAATGACTGTTGACTGACTTCATGAAAGAATTTAAAAATATAATAAACAATTATTTCTAGCATTATCAAAATCATGACTTTACACTTAATTAATAAGTCTAACACTAACACTATGTCATATGCACTAGAGAACAGGAATTTGGATAAAACTCTGTCTGAGAAACCAAGAGTATAATTTTCAGAAAGCTGAATATTCTTATTTTCCACTTACTGAAAAATTATAATCAGAATATAAATAAAATTTATATAAACTAATTATAATCTGTTTCCTTAATAACAGTCTACTATAATCACCTCATGAAACTATTAATATTTTGAGATATTCAAATGTGATATACTGAATCTAGCAAGAAATAAGTGGAACTTCAGTTATGGTATTGAAATCCTTTTAGCATAAAAAATGTCTCAAAGTAGTGGTGTTTTGTGAAGGGAGGTTGCCTATATTCTGTGAGGTTCTCAAGAGACAGACTCTATGAATACAGAAGTTACATTTACCAATAAAAATTATTGATACCAATATTTACATTGGAAAAAATGTAGTACATCCTTCTTATTTAATAATAATAAGTACTCCTTGTATATGAAAACCCTTTTGACCCCATTCCCAAATTCTTATCCAAAGTAATAGGTTGAATAACTTTGCACAGAATTCTACTACATGAATAAAGAATATCAAAGTTCTTGTTATGAAATAACTCGTATACATAAAAAAAGTGACTCCATAATCTTAAGTATTCTTTTCCAAATCATTTACTAAAAGTGGTAAATAACTATATAAGGCAAATAATAATTATTTTGTAATTAGAAAGTATCAAAGAGAAAATTTCTATATCACATCTACCTAATTTTAAAATAAATGTAAGTTATTATTTTTCTATTTATATGTATTTATATTATTTATAAAACATAAATTAATAAAGCTTAAAATAAGATTTTTAAAAAGTAAATAATGAAATGCCTTTCATGTCAATAAATTAACTATAACAATATGAATGAATGACTTTAATTTTTCTTACTGTTTAAATCCTCAACTATCCCCATTATTATATTAGTATGGTACCACTTTATATTGATCCAAAAGAAAACAACTATACTGCGCAATGAAAACACCAGCTAGAATCTCCCATAAATAGTAAAGAAACGGTACTAAAAGGACTGCAAGATAGGTTTCCAAGAAAACAGAGTCACACAGCAGGAATTAAAAAGAGATGCTCCTAGTCCTGCCAGTCATGGAGCATCAGTTCAAACAGACCCTCTGGTGTCGACATCTATTATTTACTGCCTAGGTTGCTCTGGGCTTGTATTAGCTCAGTCAGGAGGTTCTGAGAGCAGCTCAAGCTTATCAGATGCTGGCAGCTTGAATCATCAGGGTATCTTTTAAATATCTTATTTCTACAATATTTACTGGACTCTGCACTTTCTGAGGCCAAGAACTGAACTTTTTTCAGCTTTGTAGTCCCACCAGTGTCTAGAAGACATTATTAGGCTTTTAGTAGATATTTGTTGAGAGATGAAAAAAGGAAGACAGAAAAGGGGAAAGAAAGGGAAGAAGGATTAAAAGGAGGGAAAAAAGAGAAAGAAAAAGAAAAAAAAGAAAGGAAGGAAGAAAGCTATTAGACTGGCAAGATAAGTGAAAACTTGGAGGTTTTTTAATGTGGTCTGCAAATATTAGAAGAGCCTCATAAAACTGTAAATTCATGACTTGACTTCAGCAACTTGCTACAGATATGGGTCAATTAAACATGTATCCTCATTTGGATAAAATCATGTTTATCCAACAAATGGCATTGCCTACAACTCAGAAGATAAGACAAAGCAGCTGAATTTTTCTTTTCTTACTTGGAGAAGTTTGTCATAACGCTCTGCAGACATTAGGAAGCGTCCATCTTCAAGCTGCATCTCCCTATTTTCAAGCAAGTTGTTCAAAACAGGCAAAACGTTCCTCTCCGCCTTTTCCAAGCCTTCCAAAACGAGAGTTCTGCCTTCTGTGGCTGCACGAACTGCACACTATTTCCAAGAAACAAAAGCAATATGAGCATATAGAAGCTAGCAGAGCATGACCTAATTTTACTTGTAATGCAAATTATACTTGTGGTTCTTACTATAGGGACCAGAAACCAGGAAAGCTGGTTTCCAGGTCTTAATGCTGCTTTATCTGCCTATATGATCTTAGGCAATTGATTTTTCTCTTTTTAGGCCTGTTTCCCTGTTTGTAAAATGAAAAGATTGGAAGAAATGATCTCTAATGTTCCTTTCAGCTGTAACATTGCAGATAACACCCAATGAAATAGAAAACTTTGAGCTCTCTTTGAATCGGTAACAATTAAACAAGGAAACAGAGTCCCTAACTACAAAAGCAAAATGAAGATATCTGTCCTATCTATCCCACAAGTTTCTTGAGAGGGTCACAGGTGAGAACATGTGGAGACTGTAAGGTTTTAAACAAGAGTCACCATCAAAATGAAATCAGGTTTATTCTAATGTTCAATGCTGCCAATATTATAAACATAACAAATTTTTCTATTGAAATCTTAAAAAAAAAAGGAGTGGTGCATAGATAATTTATGTGGAAAGAATATTTACGATCATTTCTCAATGTGGAAATTAGATCAACTGTAAGGATTCTTTCCTGCCCTTCAAGCCACAGAACTTCCAGAGACCTAATTTTCTCAAATAAAAATCAGAAAAAATAGGGCAAGATCCTTCTGGAAAAATCGTCTCCTATAACAGCTTAACAACCCAACATGTGGACACAAAGTACCTCAAGATAAAAGCAGCTGAATGACCTAAAATGAAAACTGTCTAAGTTCCTGTTCCAGATTTGCTTCTGATGTGGCAGAAGACCTGAGGCCGACAATCAACCTGGAGGCCTGTGTCCTCATTTTCTAAATGAGGGTGCCCTCAAGGGGCACTGCACACTAACACTTCTTATGGATCACAGGAGTGCTGGAAAAAAATTTAAAGCTATCAAACCTATTCAAATATAAATTATTATTAATATAGCCATGATTTAATGAAAATAAGTTCCAAAGAGATTCAAATTACTGAAAATGGCTACAGTGTAATAGCACTGAGGAAGCCGCACCCCCCCCCCAAAAAAAACCCTTAAAATAGTACATTTCAAGTTCTTTATTTTAAATTCAGAATATGGCTGGGGGGGATGACAGGGTTACGGCAGGTGGTACGGTGTCTCCTTCACTTTGCCCTCCAACTGTGGCAGCCGCAGCCACAGCCTGACCAAGCAAGCAGGTTAGTGGCAGGCCCCCCCAGGAAACCCCTAGATCACCTCTTCCCGTGGCCTTGCCATGGCAACCTACGGACAGAGCTGCGCATGGCCAATGTGCATCTCTCCATTGTATGCTGACCTTGGCAAAGCTGCCAGACATATTTGCAACAAAGGATTTGGTTTGGGATTCGTGAAACTGGGCGTGAAAACCAAGTCATGCAGTGGCGTGGAACTCTCAACATCTGGTTCATCTAATACAGACGCTGGTAAAGTTACTGGACCTTGAGACCAAATATAAATGGTGTGAGCATGCTCTGACTTTTTCACAGAGAAATGGAACACTGATAACACTCTGGGAAGAGAAATCGTAATTGAAGACCAGATTTGTCAAGGTTTGAAACTGACATTTGATACCGCCTTTTCACCAAACACAGGAGAGAAAAGTGGTAAAATCAAGTCTTCTTATGAGAGGGAATGTCTAGACCTTGGCTGAGATGTTGACTTTGATTTTGCTGGACCTGCAATCCATGGTTCAGCTGCCTTTGATGACAAAGGCTGGCTTGCTGGATACCAAATGACCTTTGACAGTGCCAAATCAAAGCTGACAAGGAATAACTTTGCAGTGGGCTACAGGCTGGGGACTTTCAGCTATACAGTAAGGTCAATGATGGGACAGAATTTGAAGGTTCAATTTGTCAGAAAATATGTGAAGATCTTGACGCTTCAGTAAACCTTACTTGGACATCAAGTACCAACTGCACTCACTTTGGCACTAAATACCAGTTGGATCCCGCTGCTTCCATTTCTGTAAAAGTCAACAACCCTAGTTTAATTAGAGTGGGCTACACTCAGATTCTCAGGCCTGGTGTGAAGCTGACACTGTCAGCCCTAGTAGGTGGGAAGAGCATTACTGCTGGAGGCTACAGGCTTCGGCTTGCCCTGGAGTTGGAGGCTTAGCACAGCTGAAAGAAACCTCTGGGAATGATCTGGCCTTTATATACTTGCAGTGTGATCAGCAGACCTTTTTCCCTCCAAGGTGTCAAAATAAAGGATGAGCTAAACAAGAGCTCTGTTTTAAATATTTAGGCAGTTGCTTATTAGCTGGTTTCTAGGTGAATTGGTTATCTGCCAAGTTACCAGTGCTGCAGTGGTGTGCTCGCCTATATATTATTTAAATGTATTTGTTTGTTAAATGCACTACCCACCAATAATAAAATAGACCTTTATGAAAACTGGGCAATTGTGTGCATGTTTGTTTTTATGTTCCTAGTTTTGCCCCTGCATCAAAATTCTTTCAGTGGTTTTTTAATTTGACCTTTACTGTATTTTTTGTCCATTACCATTTAGTCCCCTTATATACCCTCCCGTCACTGAATGAAATGAATCAGTGGATTTAAGATGAGGTTATAATTTTTTTTGTTAAACAGCAACCATTAGAATCACTTTTGGTATCCTAAAACAAATGACAAATTAAGAATAAAACAAGTATATATAAAAAATAAAATACCAGAATATGATCTAATTGATATCTGGCTGCTCTAGTACTTACCAGCTATTGGTGACAGGTTAGTCACTTCACCTCTCTGAGCCTCCATTTCTTTCTAAATCTATATGAATCGTAGTATTTATCTTAATAATTATGCTGAAGATTAAATAAGATAACCTGTGGCACACGCTAAGCCCTTAAAAAAAGACTGTTATTATTATGAACACTGTCATTGTAGTCATCGTCACCACCATCATCATCATCACTTTTTCAGGCTAGTGGCATAACATGGTAGGAAAAAACCTAAACTCTGAAATTAGACAGATCTTGGCTCTAATTCCACCTCTGCTATTTATCAGTTGTATGCCCATAGCGCTCTAAGGCTCAGTTACTTCACCAATAAATTGAGGAAGTCATCTCCCTCCTAGGATGTCTTGAGAATTAAATACACCTAGGACAACAGTGGTCTCTTCAATAAGTTTTTTTCTTTCCTTTCTTTTTTTTGGGGGGTGGGGGGTTCTTTAAAAGGTTAGTTTTCTTAAATTAATTTTTATTTTTTAATTTTTAAGTACATTTTATTGATTATGCTATTACAGTTGCCACATTTTTTTCTCCCCTTTGTCCCCCTCCACCCTGCACCCCTCTCCATACAGCATTCCCCAGCCCTTAGTTCAGTTCTTTGGCTTCTCCCTTTCCTATACTATTCTTAACCTCCCCCTGTCTATTTTGTACCTACCAATTATGCTAATTGGCTATACCAATTATTCCCTGGACCTTTTCCCACCTTCTCCTCCCTCCCCCTCCCCACTGATAACCCTCCATGTGATCTCCATTTCTATGATACTGTTCCTATTCAAGTTGTTTCCTTAGTATGTTTTTGTTTTTGTTTTTTAGGTTCAGTTGTTGATAGTTGTGAGTTTTACTGTTCATAGTTTTGATCTTTTTCTTTTTCTTAGATAAATCCCTTTAACATTTCATACAGTTAGTGCTGGGCGATGATGAATTCACTTAACTTTGCCTTGTCTGGGAAGCGTTTTATCTGCCCTTCCATTCTAAATGATAGCTTTGCCAGACAGAGTCATCTTGGATGTAGGTCCTTGTCTTTCATGACTTTGAATACTGCTTCCCAGCCCCTTCTTGCCTGTAGAGTTTCTTTTGAGGAATCAGCTGATAGTCTTATGGGCGCCCCTTTGTAGATAACTGTTTCCTTTTCTCTTGCTGCTTTTAAGATTCTCTCCTTTTCTTTAATCTTGGGTAGTACAATTATGATGTGCCTTGGTGTGTTCCTACTTGGGTCCAATTTCTTTGGGACTCTCTGTGCTTCTTGGACTTCCTGGAAGTCTATTTCCTTCACCAGTTTGAGGAAGTTTTCCTTCATTACGTGTTCAAATATGTTTTCAATTTCTTGTTCTTCCTCATACCAAGAAGTTAAAGAAGAAACATTCTTCCAGACTGGTAGGAGGGCAGAGATGGACTTAGCTGGGGCAGAGAGGATGGTAAAGAGCATCTCCTCTCAGTCAAACACAAAACCTACATGTAAGTTATTTATAGCTTAGCTACTTTGTTTTGGCTTACATTTGAGTAATGCAAGCAACTGTATATTGACTTAAAGTCCTTCTCGCCTTAGAGTTACATTGCAATAAACAGAATTAATGATTAGAATGGCACTAAGAAAAAAATGAGGACAAAATAGATTTTTAAGGGGTTAGAATATTGATGATTTAGGTTTTTTCAGGTTATTTTTATCTTCTCGGGCAAATGAAAATCAATGTGGTGGCAAAATGTCTTATTTAGTCTCCTTGCTTCTCCATGGACGTCATAACAAATTTTCATATTTCTGGTCTTTAACCAATTCTTTTTTTAAAAGTAGTGTATAATCTGCTTACCAAAATAATTACATAAAAATATTTAAATTATCTTCACATCAATAAGTGGGTAAGTTATGGCAAATATTCACATAGACAAGCATGGTGTAAATTTTCAACATTTTCTTGGCAGACTGTAACTTACTTATTTCATCAGTACCTCTCTCCTTTTCATTATCCACGCAAGTCATCAAAATCTTACAAAAGCAATAACAAATAATAAACATAAAAAAGATTCAGCCTGGTTAGTAATTTTTAATGCAAATTAAAGTGTATCAATTTGACAAATTTGAGGCAATCACTCATATTGTACTGATAACAGTATGAGTTGGAAAACTTTTCTGGAAAGCAATTTGGCAATAAATACATATTAAGACTTAAAGATGTTCAGACTCTGATTAATAATTATATTTCTAGCACTCAAATTAAAAAAAGTAATCAGAGATAATAACAAAATAGAGGTTACTATGACATTCACCAAAGTGCTATTTACAATAGTGAAAATTTAGAAAAACATGAATGACCAACAACATGGGAATGCGGATAAAATGGTAATATTAAATAAATAATGTCACATGTATTTGATAAAATACTACTTGGAAACTAAAAATCATCCTTTTAAAAATTTTATTTATTTAGAGAGAAGGGAACAGAGAGAGAGAGAAGGAGAGAAAAATCAATGTGTAGGAAAAAAATTGATTTGTTGCCTCTTCGCTTGCCCCCAAGGCCCACAGCCCAGACATGTGCCCTGACTGGGAATCAAACTGGTGACCTTTCAGTTTGTGGGGACAATACCCAACCCACTGAGTCACACCAGTCAGGTCTAAAAATCATATTTTCAAAGAATGTCTAATGGTACAGGAAGATGCTCCTGATAAAAAATCAGGTTTTTTAAAAAGCACGCTATATACAGGAGGATACCTGTATATACCTGTCCAGAAGGTATCCAGCCATGTACTATGAAAAATAGAGACATTTAATGAAGAAGTTACTAGATACAAGAAACATTGTACTCAAGACAATGAAGCCTCAGTCCCCTTCAAAACAGGCACCTTAGGACCTCAGGCAGTTCTCCCAATCATCGGCTGCCCCACTATATTTTCCTGAATCTCACTGATGGTCTACAATCTCTTCCCTTTCAACGGTGATTTTAGCCCAGGCTGGTGTGGCTCAGTGGACTGAGAGCCAGCCTGCGAACCAAAGGGTCGCTGGTTCAATTGCCAGTCAGGGCACAGGCCTGGGTTGCGGGCCAGGTTCCCAGTAGGGAGCGCATGAGAGGCAACCACACGTTGATGTTTCTCTCCCTCCCTTCTCTTCTCTAAAAATAAATAAAATAAAAGGTGACTTTAGTTTTGGGAAAAACCAGCAGTCAGAGGGCACCAAATCTGGGCTGTAGAGGGCCTGAGTCACCTGGGTGATTTGATGTTTTGTCAAAAAACGCTGCACAGGATGTGATGCGTAAGCGGTCACATTGTCATGATGAAGCTGCCTATCGCCAGCTGCCCATAGCTGCAGCCTTACGAATCATCTGAATAGTTTCCATGAAGGGTTGCTCAAGCTTAACACAAAATTTGATGCAGATTCGTTGCTCTACTTGCTCATTTTGAATGCGACGGCCACATAGTACACATGCTCACTCAACAGTGTCTACCGCCCCCACTGACTAGTACGTACAGTGAAGTTGTCATTGTTCATGCATGCGCATTCTAGTTTATGCTCCTTGGCTGCCAGGTTACTTCAATGTCACGCAAACCGTTCTCATTATATTAACAATAGCTGGACTTTTCACAGACAGACTTCATAAAACTTTATATACATGGTACACATCATTTTTTTTAATTGCACATGATTAAATAAATATGCAAATAGACATAATAAAAAGAAATGCAGAAAATATTTGTACTGTCGGTCTTGAAGGGGAAATTATGAGTAGTAATTTTTATATTCTTCCCTATGCTATTTACCATTTACTCTTGTACTATCGTTCTTTACTCCGTTTCTTTTGTTTTTCCCACTAAAACATATGCTCTATGACGACAGGAATTTGTCTCTTTTGTTCCCTGCACTTAGATAGTGCCTGACACAGAGCAGTCATTTCGATAAATATTTGTTAATTAATAAACACTGTACTATTTGTGTGTATATATACACACACCTAAAAATGAGAATTTGACTTTATTAATCAGAAAAAATAATCATTAGTTTTAAAGAAAATATAAATTCCCCATGACAGAATTAACCTAATTCTGAACTTTAAGAGTAGCAGTTGAGTTTAACCTCTCACTTTATCATCAATCATCCTTAATCCTACATGAAAAAAAGCAGGAGTCAATGACCATGACTCCCAACTTAGATTTGGGAGTCTTGCCAAGGTTTCCAACTGAAATGTCAATTAATAATTACTTGGACATCACTCATAATATGCATACAATGTCAACAGCACTGAAAATCTCACATTCTCTCCCCTCGTACCCACCACATGGCCACATGGATTTTTTCATCTACATGGGCCCACCTGGGTTTAGAGGCATCACCTGATAGTAAATGAAGATACTGACTCTCCCTTAGCCCCAGATATCAAATTCTAAATAAGATAAATCTAAAGATCTTTTAGTCAAACAAACATATTACTAGTAGTAATCAAATGGCAACCTCATCTATTGAGAATTCACATGGAAATTATTCAATTTGATGACTCAAAACAGATGTCAAAAAGACAGGTATCTTTTCCACTGGAAAGCCCCCGGTCCTATACAGAGCCTATTTTTACTTAATTTATTTAAAATTTTAATAAGGTTATTATGCAAAAGAGAAATCTATCATCAAATATAAGTGCCAATTATATTCCACACAATTTTTAAGTGCCAGAGATAAACAAGATAGTTACATGCCAGTGGGAAAGACAGACAATAATTAGGTAAATTTACACAGTGATAGATGCTCTGAAGAAGATTACATTATGTAATACGACAGAGTGGTACGTGTGGAAAGTGGGTGGGCACGATCACTGATTACTTCAGCTAAAATATTCCAAGAGTTTATAATCCAAATGTGAGGAGGCAGCAATATACAGAGCTGGTAGAGGATATGCCAAGCAAAGGAAATATCAAGCACTTGTAAAAAGGCTCTGAGACTGGAAAGTATTTGGTCTATTTTTAAGAGAACAAGGAGGCCACTATAGTTGGAGGCTAGAAAACAAGGGAAAGAAGGAAGGGAGACGAAGTGGACAAGGCTAGGTGCTCTGCAGGCCATGTAAAAGGGTCTGGATTTCATTCTGTGTGTGATGGGATTGCATGGCAAAGAAATGATAGGACCTGATTGTGAACAAACAGTAAGGAATATCGACTGCCAGGGAATGAGATAGAAGAAAAAATATGAAAATCAGATATAATCTCAATAAACAACCTGAAGCAACCTATAGAAAGGATCAACATTCCTACACCACAACCACAGGCTTTGAAGTTGTCAGTGTATTACAATTGCCTAAATAACTGACGTTCATCATAATCGATAGGATTTCCCAAGAAATCAATGAAGGTATAAAATATTGTTCTACCATACATTTAAATAGCACTTTAAATATTGTATAAAATGTAAAATAGGTATCATGTGAAAATATGCTATTTAGAAGGGCAGGAAGGTTTAATAACACAGAGTTCCACCTAAAAAATTTAATTTATGTTTCAAGAAATAAACCTTTAGCTAATCAATAAATTTAGTTACTTAAAACATCACAATTTCTGAGTTTTCTAAATAGCTAAAGTTTTAAGCTATCTTTAAAATTACAAACATATAAAAATTCACTTTCTCTTCCTGTAACAATTACTCCATATATAAAATTCATTCAAAAAATGTTTTCAAATTCATACTCTAGAAAATGAAGCCAGATCTTTCACTGTCATTTAAATATATTCCTATCTCATCGCCTCTACTCATACTCTTATCTCATTTTCTAATCCCTCCTGCAAGCTCTTCACTAACCCAACTCAAATCTCATGTCCTAACTCTCATCCTCCTTGGGTCCAGAAAAGAAGCAAGCCTTGTGAGGATAAATTTTTTCCCATTTGTAATTAGAAATAACCTATGAAGTGAACCTTTGGCATCATGTGAATAAGATGGACTTCTTTAAAATGTACTGTGTGGTTTATCTACAAAGGATTACTTTCGAA
The DNA here is from genome assembly GCA_004026545.1 of Mormoops blainvillei. Taxonomy (NCBI): domain Eukaryota; kingdom Metazoa; phylum Chordata; class Mammalia; order Chiroptera; family Mormoopidae; genus Mormoops; species Mormoops blainvillei. The sequence goes on along the minus strand of PVJD01005537.1, from coordinate 98,532 downwards.
TTGTTGGAAATCTGAACTTCTCAATTTGCCCACTACATGACACTAAGTCTGATCACCATCAAGGTGGTGACTGCCATCTCTCTCCATTTTAAGTGTATTTTTCCTTTTGTAATTAAAAAATAAACTATGTGACATGTGAATATCCTAGTCTCCAAAAATCCAGCACTCGGTGGTTTTTTTAAATTATACTACTTTTTAATTATAGAGAAATAGTGTGTTCTGTGAAAGCTTCAAATTTAAAGAACTATGAAAGTTCCTTCCTCACCTCACCCTAAGCTGTCTAACCGATTCTTGTGTTTCTTTCTGGAAATTTTCAATGTCTACACAAACATTTTATTTTCTATCATAAATAGGATCATATTATAGACACTGTCTTACAACTTAAATTTTTTTCATTCACCTCCTGGTCTTCTTTCCTATCACTACAAATAAGTTCACCTCATTCTTTTTAAAGGCTACAGAGAACTCCGCTTACTACTTTTTATTTACCACCTAAATGTACATCATTATAGTTTGCATTTATACTTTTATATAACAAATAATACAATAAACATCCTTGTACACACAACTTTGCATCCTTGTGTGAATAACGTTTGGAAGAAAAATTGCTAGAAACATAACTGCTGGGTCAATATGTATTCTTTTGATAGATATTGCTGAGTTTTCTCAAATTGCACCAATTTATATCCTCATCAGCAGCAATGCTCTTTCATTAGCCCTTTTTCCTCATAAACAATGAACATTAACAAATTCTTTAATCTTTGCCAATCTGAGAGGTAAAAGAAAAACAGTAGCTCACTAGTGTTTTAATTTTTATTTTTGTAAACAAAATGGTCAAGCATCTTGTCACAAATATATTGGACATTTAAAATATTTTCTCTATGAATTGCTCATTTAAAGTCTCTGTCCTTTTTTTATCTAGGTATACCTAACAAAGAACAATATTTAATATTTTAAGTAATAATTTGAAAAATGTATAACAAGTTTTATTGTAACATTCATAAAATATTATTTTAGTTGGTAATCTATACCTAAGAACCACCTCCCTCCCTCAAAAAAGCTCTAGTTCCTGGGGGCATATATTTAATTTCACTATATTTACTACACCTTTACCTACCTGACCTTGCGACTGAGAATACTTTAGTAAATGTAGTAGAGAATTTCTTACATTAAAATTTCCTTAGTTCTTTTTTTTTTAAATCAAAAACAGGTAGGTAGTAGAAAGTAACTGAAAATTAAGAAAACAGCATAATGATCTTTAGCCATCATTTTAGAACCATTAATTTCATCTATGGTTTCTTATTTGGTACTAAACCAAGATGGCATTTCCAAGAACAGAAACAAAAAATCTAAATCAAATCTGTCTAGAGAGAGTACAGTAAAGCTATCTTTCACTACTACAAGAGCTACTCTCTTTCTACCTTAAAAATCAATTCCATTTAGACCTGGAGTAAACAGTCACGTGTTAGAGTGTGGTAAGAACTTGCCTGATCGACGTAAAAGGCCGTGCCTGCGCGGATCTCTCGACGCTGTTTGAGATCCGTTTCTGTGGTGTCCCTTGATAGAGCAATGTATTCAACTTCCTGTTTGGTCAGCTCCTGTAGAGCAGAAAGTGAAATTGTTCCCAAATAAAAATCAAATTCCCAACATGTGCTTTGGACTGACAATGCCACTGACCCAGAAAAGAGGATTTAAATATAATTCTGGATTAAATCTTCTGAGTCTCAGCTCTGAGAAAAAGGCAGTAAATTGAATAAAAACATGTAGAGTTCTACTTTTACTGTACCCCATAATTTACCACTTAATAATTATTTACTATTTCAGCAATAATAATTGAAATTAGATCTAATAACTCTTAATGTTGCCTTCTTTTCAAATATCATGTTTTGGCTACTTGGTTTTTCCCCAAATGATAGGCATTTCTGCCAGTAATGGTCATCATTTTTTTAACGGTGACTTAAATTAATTTCATTAGCCAATGTTTATCAATTGTATACTTTACTAAGTGTGAAAATAAGGTAAATACCAACAGGTCAACAGAAGAGAGAGACACATACATGGCTATGCAGCAAGGAAAAGAAGAGGAAAAAGGATGAAAAGAGGAGGAAAGGGAAGAGGAGGAGGGAGAAATAATTATTTCACCCCCAAAAATCACATAGGATTTGAAGGGGAAACCATCTAGAATTAATTTCTTTTAGAATAATTTATCCATTCCTAGTAATATCTATGAACAAAAAGTTTTTAACATTGTCCTTGATTTTACAATGTTGAATTAAAAACACTGACATTCTCCAACTGAAAAAGGCATAGAATATATTTTTACTAAACAAGGAAAACAAAATAATTTACTGGAGTATAAAGAAAAAGTCTGAATGAACATGCTATTAATGGTCATTAACCACACACTCATTCAACTTTTTTCTTTATACTCTAGTAAATGACTTGATAGTCCAGAAAAAGGATTTTTTTTCTCCACCTTAATTACATGTGATGTTGATAAATCACATGTACCTATATTATTGTTAGTTAGTTTTCTTAAAATGTGCCAGTTCCCATAAATTTAAGTATATATGGAAAGAAAGAAACTTTTTAATAGAGAAAACACATCACAGTAGTGTTTTGTATTTTTTTTAAACAAGACTGAATTGCCTATGAGAGTACAATTTTGGAGTAAAGTAGCAAGTTCTTTTTAGCAGACACCCATTTCTTACTTCCGAAGCCCTGTCATTCATACTGGCTGACAAAGTGATGCATCCCTCCTATCACTAAGTTGTACCACAGCAATGCCCTGAGCTGCCACACCGAGGATACTGTCCTCAGTCCTGACAGCTTCCCAGGCTCTTCATCAGCCAAAACAAGCACCGGGGCCCTCTGGGCGGCTGATCCACAGAAGTATGCTGAGCATGCTCACGAACAGCACCAGAGCAGCAGGCGGAGGAGGTGGCAGTGGTCTGCTGAGTTTTTCTGAACTATCTATAAAACTCTTTTTATAAGACTTAAATATAAACACAACTATCAAATTATTTCTACTTAATTTCTCATTGATTCAGAAGTCGTGGCCTAAAATTTCTGCCTTGAAAGATCTCATCTACTGTGGCTACTGCTAAGTTAAACATAAAACCAGATGCCTAACGGCATCGTACCCACTGCAGAGTTTGCAAAGCGGCTTAGGCTAGTAAGTTTTCTTACTGTATTTCCATATCCTAAGGCTGCCTCAGGGTTATTTCACAATTTAAATTTTTGTTTTGTTTTGTTTTGTTTTAAGATAAGACTTCACCCTCCTAAACTTATGTTACATTTTTTAATCTCCTAGCCCTTCTCATTCCACATTCCTTCCTAACAATCTTTGGTATCTTGCCAGAAACAAAAAGTGAAGTACTGCAGTCTTTGAAATGAACCAGGTGAAAAGCACACATCTTAAAATTAAAGAGGTTCTAGACTTTGGGTTCTCAGTAACTAACTCTGCATTCTTAAACAAGACACGTTTGCCTTGCGTCTTCATAAAGTAAGGATTCAATGCATACAAGGGCACATTATACTTCACAAATGGGCTCTAGGAACAAAATATATGAGATGTATTGCCTAGAGGTAGTTAAGGTCTGATGTGTTCATCATATTTTCACTCCTGTCCCACATGATTTTGTGGTACCAAAACAAATTCACTAGTGACATAAAAGTGTGCACAAAGTATGTTTCAATAGCATAGAAACCAATTCTTTAATGTTGAGAACACAAGGAACATATAAATAACGTTTTTCTCTTCTTCCTAAAAAGTATCTTCAGAACAAAACAACTTTATTTGACAGCATTCTTTCTCGAATCAGTAGAGCAATGCCTGTTCATGATGACAAAGTAGAAAAATATCTTGGAAATTTTTAAATTTGGGTTGAGAATTGAATACTTCAATTCACTTAACAATGTATTCAGAGAACAACAAACATTTAAGAGGATAACATGTCAGAAAGAAGAAACAATATGAGATTTGAAGTCCACTGCCATAATTTACTAGCTGAATAAAGCTCAAGTGAGGTATTTAATGAACTCGTTTTCTCATCTATTTAAAGAAAAAAAGAGAGAACGTGTAACACGTAACAGGTACTCTAGAAACGTTAGTCTCTCTTTAAAGACCATTTAATATCAAAAAGTCAAGAGAATTAAAAGAATGTTCCCTAAGTAGTATAAAACTAAGTGTTGTTTTATAATCTCAGAGTTGCTGATTCTATCTGCTACTCATTGACTGAATTTATATTTCATTTCCACTGGAAAGGAAGTGGAGGACTTTCTAGTTATAGCACAAATTTGCTAAAGCCATAAATAGCAATACATTTATTTCCCAAATAACTTATTCCATATTCTTTATAAACAAATCATTCTTCAACATTAACAATTTTTTCAAGTAATGACTAATCCTGATATTTTTATAAATTCTAAACCTTAATTTATTTTCCAACATAACTTATCAATGTTAAGACCATTAGGAATGTACAAGAACTGACTGCTTACCAGGTACTGCATAGCAATAGAGCGTCGAAGAGGCCCAGGAGGTCCTATTAGAAAGACATCCTGCCCCAGAAGATCCTTCTGCATTATCCATCTTAGATGCTGAACTACAGATTGAGCCACTGAGTCTGAAACTTGAAGGGAGAAAAAAGATAAAATGAAATGCAAATCAGACTACTACAGATAGTATAAATCTCTAAGCAATCAATAAAAATTGTATATTATATTGAAATACATACACTCACGTATATACACATATATTGATATTTACGCCTGGTAAATTTTCACAGTTTTACAATAAAATCATCATTATCGATACTAAAATAAGACAAAGTTTATAATATCACAAAGAGTCACATAACAGTGCAAAGCTTATAAGAGCATCTGATCACCTATAAGTATTGCCAAGGGAATGAAAGTGATTTCCAAGTGTGATATGAGGAATGGTACCATTACTTCTTCATAGTTTTAGAGTTTAGTCCTTTTGTTCTAAACAGGGGATATGATCAAATCACCTCAGACAATTAATGATTATTGTAGTCTTTAAAAATTTAAGAAAACTATAACTTAAGTTGGCAATTGGTTATGAAATCTCAAACTTCACAATTAAAAAGTCTGATGAAAACAAATGCCTTTTTAGGATTTGCCTATTCATCTACACCAACTCTTTGGGGAACAGAAGACTACTCCACAAAATGCCCTTCTAAGTCAACTTTAAATCACCCATCAATCTGCTCATCTTCTGCCTAAACATTTCCTAAAATGTTTGAGTTAATACAAATAATTTGTGTTTGCTCATTTGTAAATGACCCAGTGACCCAGCAAGTACATTCCTAGATGCATAGGAAAAACTCCCGCCCTTGTAAATCAGGTAACATATAGAATACTCATAGCAATGTTGTTCAAAATAAAACAAGACAGGAGATGGATAAAACACACACAAATGGAATATTATATAACAACAAAAACAATGAACTACCACTACTTTCAACAATATGTTTAATTATTAAAAGGTATAATGTTGAGTGAAAAAATTAAATCTCAGAATGAATCACATCTGAAACTATTTTGATAAAACTCAATAAACTAGCAAATTGAATTCATTAGAAATATGTACATATGTGATCAAAACAGTGCCTGAAAAAAGCAAACACGCAAGAGAATGATAAACTCAGGACAATGGACACCTGGGCCTGGAATCAGATTCTCACAGATAGTTTCAATGATATTGCTAATATTTTAGCTCTTAGCCTGGATGTGGGCTGCAGTGCTTGCTTTACTATTGTATTGCATTTTATCCATAAACACGCACACATACAGATATATATTTACATTAATTGAATATTCCATACTTTTAAAACTTTGTTTAATTACACAGTGAGGTCACGAAAGAGCTCAAAGATCAAACTGAGAACCAGTACTAAAGTTGAGCTTTTCCCTTCCTCTGACAACACCATGTTGCTAGAGTAGTTCCTTCCTGTTCCCCCAAAAACCTAACATGTAATCACTGGGAAGAATAAAAATAGATTTCTGGCCTTGGCGGGGTAGCTCAGTTAGTTAGAGCATCACCACAGTGGGAACGCCTGGCCTCTCTCCTGCCTCTATGAACCATCTAAGACATGCACAACACCTTGGGTGAATATCACCCCTAAGGGGGCAAAAACTGGCCCCTGGTGAGGAAAAATTCTTAGATATTACAGTGGTCTGTCATCCCCCAAAGGGCTATCATGCATAAACAGATATACAACATATCCATGGTATTGAAGTTTCATGGGGTTGGGAGAGGCAACTGGAGGAAAAATGTCCTTAGCAGAGCAATAATGAAAACCAGGCTGAGCAGCACTGCTCTAGGTAGACTCTTTGAGAATCCATCAAGGAGTTTCATGATGCTCGGACGCAATTCGTCTGAGCCTAGACAGTCAGTCTCCTAACTACCAGGTGTTCATATAACTATTTGCTACGTCAGGTTTAAATCCACCTTTGTGATTATACGGCCCACTCTTTCTTATTGCAAATGAATCAATCTGCTTGCTGTTTAAGGATGAAACTACGTAAGCATTAAAAAGCTCTAACTTCTCTATCAGTAAAATTATACAATGCTGCAGAACTTCTACCTCTCTTACTCTGATATCAAATATACAATTAAAAACTTAAACACTGAGGGGTTTTTTTCCTTTAAAGTTTCACAAATCTCAGCTTACTTTGGACACAGTCCTCCCCTACGCTATTCTTAGAGTTTTGTGTTCCTCCTTTGTATTTAACTTTGGCAATGTGCCTGACTTTCCATTACCTGGATTTGACTATTTAAAATATGAAATCTCAAAGGTTCTAGAAGTTAAAGCTGATTGGTCTCTTCAGTTTCCTCCCACCTGTTATTACTTATAACTATTTGTAACTATTCATAATTACAGACTCTCAATTTAGTTCTATATAGTTCCATTCCATTTTGAACGCCTTGACCTTAGAACTATTTCCATTTTCAAGACTTTTTTTTTCAGTCGAAGGCAGCAGTTCCTAATCAAGTGTAAGGTCTGCCCTTCACATGTTGTCAGAGTTCATAAAGTGTTACAGCGTAAAGAAAATTTACTTTTTTTTTTTTTTTTTAGCAAACTGGAGAACAATCAGAGTTATACCTACAATCACAGCAGTTTGTACACCAACAAACTTTCTTAAGTAAGAGAGAAAGGCATAGAGTTAACTTAAAGCTGGAGCCCTGGGAATTGTATATAATCCTGAGTATGCTCATGGGAGTGTCTTCTTGGCATGATCCTCCTGTGTGTTGAGAACCACTGGCCTAAGGCACATCTGACAACTCTCAGCAATCGCTTCCTTTACTCTTGCCAATCAACAGTGGTTCTCAATTAGTAGCAGTACTGCCACTATTCTATCTATGCCTGCCAGAAGGCATCTGGAAACATTTGGGGGAACTTTTAGTTGTTGCAGAGCTTTGGGGGATAGGTATAATTCAGTACACCACTGACATTTAGGGATGCTAACTACAACGACCAAGACAGTTGCATCTGTCTAATATGTCAATGGTACCCTGTTAAGAAATAGTGTGTCTGAGTCATTTGGGTTTTTTTCAAGGTTTATGTTGCTCACAGACCACTAATGAGTTATTTTTAATTCACAATTAAGCCCAGAGAAAGAGTTTCTGTTTCCCCCTCTTCTGAAAGCTGGAATTGCCACTGAGGCAAGTCAGCAGTGAATACATTCTACCTTTATATTGAACTTCTAGATGTCAGGATATCTAAGACTTTCATCACCACATTTCAATTCTATGTAACTTTCTTCATACACATAAGCAGCCGCTGAGCCCTGTCCCGGCACCGCGGTCTATGCCGTGTCTTCACGAAGGCTTGCTCTTTTCCCTTCTTTCTCCTGCCCTCAGTCACAGCAATGATAATGGTTGTGATGTACTGCATTCCTGTCAGATGCCAGGTAAAAGTACAAATGGTATGCTGTACAGTGTCTCACCTAGATCTCAGAACAACCCTAGAAGGTAGCCGACTACGGTGTGTAAGGATGCAGCCTTGAGCTGAACTGCTCAAATCCCAATTCTGCTGTTTACTAGCTATGTAATGTTAATCAGTTATTTAAACCCTCTGTGCTCATTTTCTCCAACTGTATAATGGAGATAATAAATGTAGTTAGTTATAAAGTTGTTATGAGGATTAAATTAGGCATACAGAAGTATGCATTAATAGTAAGTACCATATAAGCATTTGTTAAATACTCATTAGTCTCTGTCCACAGGTGATAAGTACATAAACCAAGATTCAGAACTAAAGTGTTTGAGTCCAAAGCTTGCATTCCAGCCATATGTCCTATTGCCCCTCTAAAATCTTTTTAACAGTCTCCACCTTTAGGTCCAAGATATTCCCTATAAATGTGGACCCCACTGGGGTCCCTCAAATTTAGTGGACTTGCTTTTCTGGCCATTAATATATTTCTTGGATTTTGGTGATACCGATGAAATGTTTGACTCCTTTTACTAAAATTTCAAATTCATTCTGTTGTTTACATTATGTTATTGGAGGACCCGCTTCTCAAACAAAAAAATACCATTTTCATTTATTCATATTTTAGTATAGTGTCTTTTGTCAAAGAAAATATTTGTCAGGAAATTGCATTACACTACTGAGAGAAAGTATTATGTACTGCTGTGTGGTATCTGTGGTGTATTTTATATTAATCCTTGAAACTATCTGTACTTCTAGTATGGTCTCCAGAACACATGAGTCATACTTAAAAGCATTCCAGAAATAGAAACAAGATGTAAGACTGTACGTTACGAACATCTGCAAAACAAACTGTGAAACTGCCATGCATAACCTAATATAAACACAGCCCAGTGCATGAGAGGAATGCCAGACTTCAATGTTTTCAGGCATAAGATGCTACCTTCCAGGAGTCCACATAATAACAAAATTATGACAAAATAATACCAGAGAACTTGATCCTATATTCTAAAATTTCCTTCTCTATATAAAAATAAAATATGTGGTTCATGCTGGGGAAAATTCTTTATTCAATTCCTAGCCAATACTTATTTCAAAAAAAATAAATAAATGTACTACTTTTGCCCAGCAATATTCAAGAGCTTTAAAAATAATTCTACTAAAGGTATATAAATTATCATTTTCTCCCTCCCAGGCTCAAATTTGTCATATATAAATTAAATTTCAAAAAAATTATGCATAGTTCAAATTCCATTATAATAAATCCTTCAAAAGCAGTGGGGTTTTCTTACTATCCCAAGAGGTAACATAATGTATGGAAGAAAAAGTCTTTGAAGCCAAAGAGGTTAAATTGTTATTTCTTATCCTATCCTTTATCAATGTCCTTGGACAAGTATTCTGAATCTTTTGGGCCTAAGATTCCTTATTTTCAAAAGAGAGGAGATCATATTCACTGGGTATGCTTATTGTGAGGATTACAGGTAAAGTACCTGGTCTAGCCCCTCAGCCAGTAAGAACCAGGTGTAGGAGGATATTAAAGAGACTGATATACCAAGAGCTGGTCAGAATATGGAGGAACTAAAACTCTTTTTCATTGCTGGTAGAAATATAAAATAATACAACCATTTTGGAAAACAGAATGGTGGTTTCTTAAAAAGTTCAACACTTAACATGTGATACAGCCATTTCACTAGTAGGTATTTAACACAAAAAGAAAGAATATGTGCATACAAAGAATTGCACATGAATGTTCAAAGCAGCTTTATTTCAAGAGCCTCAAAATGGTAACAATAACGTCCATAAACAGGTGAATGGATAAACAAATTGCAATATTTCCATATAATGGAATACTACTCAGCAAAAAAAAAAAAAAGGAACGAACAAGACACACAACATGGAAGAACCTCAAAAAAAATTATGCTGAGTGATAGAAACTAGACAAAATGGTACATACGCTGTGATTCCACTGATATAAAATTCTAATAATTCCAAATAAATCTGTAAAGTAGATCAGTGATTCCCAGACAACAGGAGAACTAGGGACGCAAAGGGCTTGGGGTGGGGGAGCACCATTAATGAATTTATTTGATCAGTATTTTGATTATAGTAATGTTTCATGGTCATATACATATGCCAAAATTTATGAAATTTTACATTTTAAATATATGAAATTTGTTGTATGTAATTTTCACTTAGTCACACTGCTTAAAAAGATCAGAATAACACATTAAAATGTTAACAGTGCTTATTTGGCTTATGGATGACTGGGTTTTATTCCTTTGTGTTTTTTCAATGTTTTATGGCTTTTCCATTGCTTGTGTTTTATTTTTGTAATAGGAACAAAAGTTCTATTTTTTAAAAAAGAACAGCAACTATATTGCAAAGTAATAACAGCCATACTGGAAGTAGGAAAGTACTGTGATAAAGTAGCAATATAATGGGTGACAGATATTAGGGTATTCTGACTGATCATTAGATCATAGTTTAATACCCAAAGTTCAGTTTGCAACCCAGCTTCCTAGAGTGCTTATCTATAAAGTGTTGCTAAATTATGATAATTTACTGAAGATATATTTGTTGATTTTAGTACTCACAACAAGATGATGACAACGAAAAACATAAAATGAAGCCAAGGAAGGACCTGTGGCTATGAACACATCTCAGAAAAATCAGGAATTTTCAGGTCCTGTCAAATGAGTCCAAATTCTTTAAACATAAAGCATGAACTTTCTATTTTTGAGTCAGATCACAGAAAAAAAGCAATTAAAACTTACAATGAATGTATTCTTTACTTTAATAAGTTTCACTTTAAGTGTGGGGGTTTTTTATTAGATTTGGCTGATACATCCTTACTATAACAAAGAAAAGATCTAAAGTGTATAAAAAAATTTTTAATGATCTCTCTTAACCTCTCCCAATCTTTTTATTTTTATCCTCACCTGAGGACATCTTTTCATTGCTTTTAGAGAAAGAGAGAGACAGACAGAGAAACATCGATGTGAGAGAGAAATATTGATCTGCTGCCTTCTTGTACATGCCCCAACTGGGGATCAAACCCGCAACCTAGGTGTGTGCCCTGACCAGAAACTGAACATGTTACCTCTCAGTCTATGCGGTGAAACTCCAACCAAATGAGCCACACCGGCCAGGGCAACCCCTCCCATTCTTAATCCCACTCCTAAACCAATGCCCCAGAAGAAAGTCAAAGTTTAAGAGCATGGTGTGTATCCTTCAACAATTTTCTCTGTATATAGAACACCTGTAAAAGGTGTTTCAAAAAATATTTTTGAACAAAAATGGTATCATACTTTATATATAACTCTGTAGTCTATAATTTTCGCTTAACAACATTACATGGACAGCCTCAAGGTCCAAAGATATAAACCTAATCTAATCTTTTTAAACAGCTGTAGAAGATTCCATGATATGGGTATGCAATAATTTATTCAATCATTCCTCTTGATTCACTCCGATAGCTTCTACTTTTGGTCACTACCAAAAACACCAAAATGCTGCAATATATATTGTGAACAAATATCCTCTTTTATGTGCTGACTTTTCCTTAAGGGATAGAACCCAAAAAGAAACTGCTACATCAAAAGGTATGTGTATTTTTTATTTTAATAGCTACTAACATCTTATTTTCCAAAGAGGTCATATGCATTCATGCTTATGCCAGCAATGTACAACAATGCCAGTTTTCTGCAACCTGGTAGGTACTACATGTTACAATTCTTTTAAATTTTGACCCAGGTGATGCATAAAAAGTGCTATTTTGTTGTATAATTTGTATCTAACTATTAACCAGGGTTAGAACATACTGTCACATGCTTATTATCCACTTGGATTTCATTTCTTCTGGCATGTCTATTTACCAATAAATTCTTGCCTATTTTCTACTGGATCACATGATATTTCCCATCAATCTGTAAGATACATTTGCATATTATGGGTGTTAAGCCTCTATCATATATGTTATATACATTAAAAATGTGATTTTTTTTTTTTGAGCCCTGGCTGGTGTGACTCAGTGGACTGAGTACCGGTCTGCAAACCCAAGGGTCACCAGTTTAATTCCCAGTCAGGACACATGCCTAGGTTGCAGGCCAGATCCCCGGTGTGGGGTATATAAGAGGCAACCACACACTGATGCTTGTCTCTCTTTTTCCCTCCCTTCCCCTCTCTCTAAAAATAAATAAATAAAATCTTTTTTTAATGTAATTTTGAGTTAGGGGTTTACAGCTTGAATTCATTTGCTCTTTAAACAATGTCATTAATGGTGGCTAAATTACCAGGTGGATCCAAAGAAGCCTATTTTTAACATATTATACAGCTCAAAAATTGTACATCTGTGATGAAAGTTACCAAAGGCAACAAAAGTCATTACACAGCAAATAAAATGTATCTAAAATTTTTAAGTCATCTTGAATATGGTGCCTGGGAGAAACAAGATTAAAGAACAAGTAGACACTGAATAAAGACTGCTGTAGAGACTCTAGAGACTTCGGGTCACCTTAAAGGGTTTTAAAGTGACAGGACTCTTTTGATGGGACCCTTCTTTTTGAAGTCTCTATTCTTAAAAATACATCTAAAGGAACCTCAAAGGAAATCCTTTCCTCAAATTCTCATGTAATAAGCGGCAATTAGTGCAACTATTAAAAATAAGATGAATCTTAAGGATTGGAGGGCTTGTTTCTCAGATGGTTTTTCAAGCTCTGACTCTATTAAAGTAAAGGAATCTTAGGTAACAGCTTCCTGGAGACCATCTGTGTAATTTTTGTCACAAATTCATTAAAACTGACAAGTAGCTGCAAAGACTGTTCCACATGATCTATATTTACACAAAAATGACAGTTTTTTCCGTAGTGTTCTGTCTTATATGATGCTGATGAGTTTCTTAAACCTTTTAAAATTATTTGCAAACAAAGACAAAGGGTACCCCCCCACAAAAAACATTCTCATCCTGTTGACTTTATGTCAAAACTCACCATTTTAAGAACACAGGGTTGTAATTCTTGCAGAATATCTTTGCAGGCCCTAACTGCTTGGATAAGAGGTCAAGTGTGTCCAGTAAACCTTAAATGACCTCACATATAATTGGTCCATGGACTGCAACAAGAAGATTACAGAAGGAAGTAGAAATATTACTCTGAGATCAGGTTTAAAGTCATCTTTTGAAAACTGCTACCCAGGAGCACGACCTCATAAGGTAAACCCTGGAAGAAATGCCAGCTTTGATACTATATAGTTTTACTTCAAGCACAAAGACATGAAGGAACCTCTTTTCAAAAGCTGCCAATTTCATCTAAGCTATGAGGTTTCAGTTTTCAGACAAAAAGGCAAAAAATCTTTTAATTATCCACTTCAACACTTGCAGATGAAAGACTAGGGACTAAGATAGTAAGTGGAAGTTATAATGGTCAAGGAAGGAGTTAAAAAAAAACCCCTAGATAATAAATAACTGAAGAGCAGTCCTACTCCTGTGTCCAATACGCCCCACGTACTGGGCTACACAGATTTGGGAACAGAAAGGATGGCCGGCTATGCCCAACACTGTGACAGTGAGAATGAGAAGCTGACAACTGATTATCAAAGGTAAGCATTCATTATCTCAATCGGACAGTCACCGATTGAAGAAATTTTACTTTGAAGAGGCAATACTACTGTCCTGAGGTTTTTAATAGAATTTTAGACTTTGACATATTTCCAGTCTACACTACCGGCCAGTTGGCAGGATTTCTACCATTCTGTTAGATAGATGTTAAACATGAATATCAAAGTTCATATTTCAACACTGTGGTTTTTATTTCTTCATTAGTAAAAGACAATGTGATTTTCAGCGCTCAGAATAGTAACTCTGACAAAAACAGAAATAACATAGCACTGCCATGCCTCGACTATGTCAATATTTTTCAATAATCTTTCACACTTTTAAATCCTAAAAGAGTTTTCTAACATATAAATCTTCTTTCCACTCCAGGACTTCTTTTAAAGAATAGTAGCCAGGGCTACTGAGAGAGATTATAAAAGGAAAATCAAACTGAAGTCAAGAAATCTAGGCTTTGCTACTAATTAATGAGTCTTCTGACCTCTTTTTCTTATGGTCCTATTTTCCTGGCTACGAAATGAGTTTCAGAGAGAATATTTGCTAAAGTTCCTTTCCTTAACAAAAGTCTATCATTTTATGTTTCATTTGAAAATATTAAATATCCAAAAGGCAAAAAGCTAAATTGAAACATAAATACAGGAAGGAAAGTAATGCATTATCAAAGTTCAGCAGGACACCATTTCCAAAATATATTTTTAAATAGCTCCAAGAGAGGAAAAATATCCAACAAAGTTTTCAAATAACCAACACCTATAATCTCTAATCAGTCAATCATGTATTAGCAAGCCAAAGAACTGTAGTTTTCCCATTTGGGATATAGTCTCCAAGAGAACAAAGAAAAAGTTCAAAGTATACAATGGTTGGACTTAATATGGTAGACAGATGTATAAAAACATGTTATAGCATGCAATACAATATATCTGTCCAGCAAATATGTGGCAATCACATAAGGCTTATGTGGATGCACAAGATTTGGTTGAGCCCTGATCACTGTGGCTCAGTTGGTTGGGTGTCATCCCACAAAGCAAAAGGTTGCCAGTTCAATTCCCAGTCAGGGCACATGCCTACATGGTAAGTTCAGTCCCAGGTCAGGGTGCATTCAAGAGGCAATCGACAGATGTTTCTCTCTTACATAGATTTGAAAAAATAAAAAGATTTGGTTGATTTAGCTAAGCCACTTACTTCAAGTTAGCCAAATTCCCAACAGTCTTTTTCTTAGAACTGGGAAGAGTTGCTGATAAGAAAGACTAGCAGAAACTATGTAACAATTTACTACTGGGTAAAACATATGATATGCATCATCATCTTGTTAGACAAAAAATAATAGATAAGGATACTTATATTGTGAGTATGGTAGGAATGATAATGGATAGCAAGAATAGAAAACACAAACTGGAGTCTATGGACCATCTAACTGCTTTCAATATAAACCCTCTTCTGATAAATTTCAAAGGGTAAGCTACTAATAACAGAACACAAAAGAAATAATGAATTTTGATTATATAAGAGATGCATGGAAACAGTAATAAAAACTGAAACTATCTAAACCAGAAAATGGTGAGATTTTCCTGGGGGTTTTGATGACAAATCATGGGCATTTTCCTATATTTAGAAACAGATACTTTTTACACTTTGGGACTGATCTGAGCCAGCCACTGTATTGCCCCTCCTTCTCTTGAAAATATAAAAATACATTAATTCAAAGCCTATGTTTTCAAGTTTCAAAATTGATATTCTTGCTAAGACACCTGAATCCTTAAAGTTAATATAGTCTTAATTCTCTCACTTCGTAGGAAGATCCTCCATGTGATTAAGCATTTGTGACTATGATAAAATATTTCAGCAGAGCCCAGGTAGTAGATGACGCCATCTTATCTGTTAAAAGAAGGGAAGGATAGCTACCCTCTGTTGAGAGCAATGACTATGTTACATAAGCAGGTGAGACTGAAAAGACCAACATTCTTTCCACGGTATAAATACATTAAGTTGACCTTTGAAAGGAAATTAAAACTTATTTCAATTTCTACAGCCATTTTTGATCCTGCAAACAACCTGAGGGCAAGTTCCAAATCAAATCTAGATGAACTGTATTCCAGCTTCATCTTTTATGAGTAAGAGTGAATGGACAAGAAACATTTTTAGCATATCTCTTAAGCTGACTCAGAGCAATCCTAGTAATCCCATACTCAGTGTCACAGGCATGGAATGATGGAAAATGAAAAGGAACAAGATGATGACTTCCGGTCAAGACGGCGGCATAAGTAAACAAGACTCGCTTCCTCGCACAACAATATCAAGATTACAACTAAAACATAGAACCCCCATCACTCAGAAACATCAGAAATCGAGTTGAATGGAAGTCCAACAACTATGGAATTAAAGATGCCACATCAATCCAGACTGGTAGGAGGGGCAGAGACACAGACCAACTGGTCCCATATCCATGTGTGGTGGATAAAAATTCAGGAGGGATATCTCAGAAGCAAGAAGTCCCAGCTCCCCACATCAGGCCTCCCAGCCTAGGCTTTCAGTGCCAGGAAGATAAGTCCCCATAACTTCTGGTTGCAAAAACCAGAAGGAATTGAGTTGGTGAAAGAAACTTCTAGAGTCCCAAGCAGTTTCCCTTAAAGAAGCCACACACAAACGTACTCAGACTCACTCCCTCTAAGCTCGAGCACCAAGATAGCAGCTGGAAAGGCACCAGTGGCATACAGGGTGGAACTGAAGTACCTGGCATCAAGGCGGGAGCTGGGGTACAGTTTTCTCCCAGAGAGAAAGGCAGGCAGAGGCCACTGTCCCTTTTCTGACCCCTGCCCTACAGAGACACAAAGCCAGGAAGTGGGTGCCATGTCTGAGACTCCAAAGCCTTGCTAACACTGTTAGCCTCACCCTAGAGAACCCCTGAGACTACATCCCACCCAACTTATGGGCCTGCCCAAGCTGTTAACAGTGGCTTTTCCATATGAATGCTGGTCATGCTTCACAACTTCCTAAATCCTATCAAATAAGCAACAACCAACCTCAGTAAGCCCCCAGGCCTTGTGCCTTTTGCTAAGTGGCCCCAGGTCCAGCACTAGCAGCAGTAGCTTAGATTCATAGCTTGGCTTCTCCTAGGAATCTCCAGACTCAGCATAAGTAGCAACCATCACATATTGCTTTATAGCTCATGCAGCATGGCCCAGGCAGAACACAGGCGGGGACTGACCTTGGCCTTCATGACTCAAGAAACCCCAGGGCCTGCACACCCAGTGGAGAGCTACAGACTATGTCAGGGCACCACCACCCTGTCCCTGAAGAGCTGATCCTCCATGGAGGGCAAATGTTGGTGGTCAGTGGTCATAGCCAGTCCTTGAAGCTGATAGGCCTGGGTAAATCCCTCCCACTGACTTGCCAACAGCAATCAAGGTTCACCTACAAGAAAAAGGTATACTCAGCCCACATGAAGGGCACAATTCGAGTACCCACCTTGGGTGATAAGAAAGGCTATGCCACTGGGCTCTACATAAAACCTACCGCGTTAGCCAAGCTACCAAGACAGGGAGTCATAGAAGCTCTACCTAATACACAGAAACAAAGGGAAGCTGCCAAAATAAGGAGACAAAGAAACATGGTCCAAATGAAAGAACAGATCAAAACTCCAGAAAAACAACTAAACAAAATGACGATAAGCAATCTATCAGATACAGAGTTCAAAACACTGGTTAATAGGATGCTCAAGAGCTTACTTAGTGATAGTGAGGACTTCAGCAACAGAAAAAAGAACCACTCAGTAACGAAGGATATGCTAACTGAATTTACAGGGAAACAACAATAGAGTGGATGAAGCCAAAAATCAAATCAATAATTTGTAACATAGGGAAGCAAAAAAACAACCAATCAGAACAACAAGAAGAAAGAAGAATCCAAAAAAAGAAGGATTGTATAAGCAACCTCTGGGACAACTTGAACAACATTCCAACATTCACATCACAGGGGTGCCAGAAGGAGAAGAGAAAGGGCAAGAAATTGGAAATCTGTTTGAAAAAATAATGAAAGAAAACTTCCCTACTTTGGTGAAGAAAATAGACATACAGGTCCAGGAAGCCCAGAGAATCCCAAACAAGATGGATGTAAAGAGACCCGTTCCAAGACACATCATAATTACAATACCAAAGGTGAAAAATAAAGAGAGAATCTTAAAAGTATCAAGAAAAAAGCAGTTCAGTTCATTATCTACAAGGGAATTCCCATAAGACTATCAGCTGATTTCTCAAAAGAAACTTTGCAGGGTAGAAGGGATTGGCAAGAAATACTCAGAGTCATGAAAAGCAGGAACCGAGAGCCAAGACTGCTCTACCCAGCAAAGATATCATTCAGAATTGCAGGGCAGATAAAGAGCTTCCCAGACAAGAAGAAACTAAAGGGGTTCATCATTACCAAACCACTTTATAAGAAATGTTAAAAGAACTTATTTAAGAAAAAGATCAAAACTATGAGCAATAAAATGGCAATAAATACATATCTATCAACAACTGAATCTAAATAACTAAGCAAACAAGAAAAACAGAGACAGAATCATGGATACGGAGAGTATTTTGATGGTCAGATGGTAGAAGGGACTGGGGGAATGGGTATAGAGGTGAGGGGATTAAGAAGTACAAATAGGTAGTCACAGAACAGCCCTGGGGATGTAAAGTACAGTACAGGAAAGGGAGGAGCCAAAGAACTTATACACATGAGCCATGGACGTGAGCAACGGTGTGGAGATTGCCTGAGGAAGTTGGCAGTGCTGGGTGGAAGGGGAGTAAAGGGGGAAAACTGATTTAACTATAATAGCATAATCAATAAAATACTGGAAAGAAAAGGAACAAGAATCACGAGACTGGGAAAATGGTTGTGTCGGGGACTCATTTATTGAGCCTTATATGCCAGGCACTATTACACACATGTCACATACGCTATTTGATTTAATCCTTACAATATATCCATAAGGTTGAAATAATCATCTCCATATAATCAAGGAGGCTCGGAGCAGTTGATTGACTAAAGAAATTAACACATCTAAAATACAAATAACAGAAAATGAAATTCACACTTCTAGAAAGTAGTATAGACAAAATTATAAATATAATTTCCCCCCAAGTAGTTGTTACCCATAGAACTCAAGACTACATAAAAGTTTTCCTAGTGTCTATTAACAGTGGATATTATTCCTCACTTCTGAAGTTTATTATAAAAAGTTAGCCACATTCATAATAAGAGCCAGAAATCAGAAAAATGAGTGATTTTTTCAATTATTGTGTACTTGGCAGCATGTAAGTTGTTATAAATATATTTTGTTAATTTTTCTCTAGATAAGTATAATAAAGAATTATGTCATTAGTCTAACCCCAAAAAGGAAAACCCATTTATTACAATAATATAATTAGCCACACCAATAAATAGTGGAACATTAAAAAATAACTCCCACTTC
Organism: Mormoops blainvillei; assembly: GCA_004026545.1. Lineage (NCBI taxonomy): Eukaryota > Metazoa > Chordata > Mammalia > Chiroptera > Mormoopidae > Mormoops > Mormoops blainvillei. The sequence continues at coordinate 79,511 of PVJD01005537.1, read as the reverse complement.
TAGTTAGCATAAAGGGAATTACAACAGAATTTCAGTTCCCGCCTAACAACCAGAACAAGCCAGTTAATCTACAAAAAACACAGTTTCTTAAAAGCCCATCATACAGCTAAAGATAGAAAGAAACCTAAATGAACTAAATTCTAAAAAGTAATGAGCCCTTTCAAGGAGAGAAAGGACACAGAACTAGTTTTTATTCCTAGTAGAATGGCAGGAGAAGAAAGTATCTGTCATAGATGTGTCAAGATCAACAACGTAAATTTTAACAAACTTGTAATGGCCATACATGGGCTGGTATGATAAATTAATCTACTGAAATACCAGCCACCAAGAAAATCTCCACCTACCCACTAACACTTTTCCATTGGCCTTCACTAAATCTGCAGGAATGTACACTAAAAACCAGATGCAGGACAGGAGTTGAGAAATATCCTTCCTGAAGCCTGATGGACCTTTCTTTATAAAGCAAGTCAACAACCCACGGAAGGCTGGAAAAAGCAGCAGAAATCCTTCCAAAACACCTCAGGTCTTTATCCAGTGCAAGGTAGTTCTCAAGGATGATGCTGAAGCAAAAGAACAAAGATCAATCCCTCTGGGGCTCTCTTGACCTTCACCGACATGACCTCTGAGGGACAGATGCAGTGCAACAGGACAAGAGAGACTTGAATTGCAGAAAGCAAAATACAGGACTGAATGCAAAGAGAACTCTCCAGTCATCCAAAGAGCCGATAGCTATAAAGCAAAGAGAGACTGGCTATCGTGTTCAGAGCTGGAGATTGAGATATAAAGCATTAAAAGAACTCTGGAATCTCACCAGAATTCAGATCCCAAAGGAGTTGAAGGAAAATCAGCTCCTTTGGGAGCTCCTTTAGTCCTTCCCTCAAAACATTTAAAGTTCTTCCGCTTTAAATGGAATCTAATGAAAGCAAAGCAAAGCCCAGGACCCCTGAAATCCACTCTTCCACGAAAGTAATAAGGACACTGGCAAAATTTACCATAAATCAACTTTTTCGGAACTCTGGTAATTAACAAAAGACTTCCAATGATCTAACAATCATTTACCCAAGAAAAATGGATGAAGCTCAGTAAGAAAAGCGAGCTTTGTGTTGTTTAACTTGCGCTGTTCCCATGTCTCTCCCCACCTCTGTGGCAGTCTTGAGAACCTACTGTCCACACAGATGGTGAAATTCAGCACTCTGGCAACCACTGAGAGGGACAGAACAGGGTTGGAGCTCCCCAAAGGCCCCACCCCCAAGGAACTCCCCATACTGGCCTGTCTAGCAGCATCCTGAAAAGGAAAGCTCCATTTTTAGAATCTGTCTTCATTTGACCCACTCAGAACTCCCTGTGTACCAACAGCACTACCCTAGCACCTTTGTCAAAGAAAAATCAGCTATCCTTGCTTAACGGAACAGCTGCCTGAGGAGGCTAAATCGTTTGGAGCTAAGGTGGGGATGACAAAAAAAGAAACAAAAACAAAACAAAACAAAAAACTCTTAAAGAAATACTTGAAAAGAAAAACTGAGATTGAAATGGTCAAAGGAGGCTTTGAAAAGCTCCAGTGCACGCCTAGGTGTCTAGAGGCTATGCACGGGTCCAGGGAAGTCCTGAGAAGAGCCGAATCTCACACAGCTGGTTGACATTAAAGCTTTGCACAAGAAGGAAGTAAAGGCTAAGACATACTTGTAAGCTGTCTGTGGAACACTGAAATCACACCCGAAGACCAAGAGAACTTATTTGTTCAAAGCATTTAAGTAATTTCTGTCCAATCATTACCTAACCACTAAGCTAACTGAGCAGAAACTTCAATGGCTGCACATGACAAAAAATGCAGGCTGTAGAAAAAGTCCATGAAAGTCAGTGAACAAACAAACAGCAATGACAACAATGAGCAAAAACAAACCTCGGGAAAGGGAGGAATCTGATTTCCAGAGATGCCACATTATCTATTTAATATGTCCACTTTCCAACAAAAAAAGTATAAGAAACACAAAGGAATAGGAAATTATGCCCCCTACACTGAGGGAAAAAAGCAGTCATTAAAAAATTCTCTGAGGAAGCCAGACATTGGACTTAGTAGAGAGTACTTTAAGTCAACTATTATAAATATGTTCAAAGAACTAAAAAAAAAAAAGCATGTCTATAAATGAAAGGAAAGCATGTCAATATCTTACCAGAAAACAGCAATAAACAAATTTAAAAGACCCAAATAGAAATTCTGAAGTTGAAAAGTATGATAAGTAAGATTTAAAAATTCAGTACAGGACCTCAACAACAGACGTGAGCAGGAAGAATAATCAGCAAACTTGAATATAGGTCAACTGAGATTATACAGTCTAAGAAACAGAAAAAAAGAGAAAATAAAGAAAAAATAAAAAAGGGCCACAGAAGTTCATGGGGCACCATCTAGTAGACTAACATACACATATTGAGAGTCCAGAAAGATGGAGAAAGAAAAAAAATAACAATAAAAAATAATTGACAAAAACTCCCCTGAATTGATGGGAAAACATTAATCTGCACATCCAAGAACCTTAACAACCTCCAAAGAGGTAAAACTGAAAAAGATTTGTTCTTACACATACCACAGCCAGCTATCAAAAGCCAAAACCAAAGAGAGTATCTTGATAGCAGAGAGAAAAGCAACTCATCACATAAAGGAGGATCCTGAATAAAATTAATATTCAACTCCTCATCAGAAACTATGGAGGTCATAGGCAGTAAGATGACATAAATTGTTAAAAGAAAATAAAAACCCTCAAATAAAAATTCCATATCCAGTACAATTCTCTCAAACCATAAACACGAAATTAGGAAATTTCCTGAAAAACAAATATGAAGAGAACTCATCACCAGCAAATCTTCCCTACAAGAAATACTAATGGGAGGCCTTCCTTCATGCTGAAATGAAAGCACACAAGACAAAACTCAAATCCGCACAAAGAAAGAATACCAGTAGAGGTAACTACATGTGTAAATAGAAAGACAGTGTAAACATATTTTGGTTTGTAACTCATTTCTTCTATCTGAATTTTTTTTATTCTCACCTCAAGACATGCGTATTGATTTTAGAGAGAGGGGAGGGGAGGGAGAAAGAGAGAGAAACAGCTGTGACCAGGGACTGAACCCACAACCCAGTCATGTGCCCTGACTGGGAAGAGAACCCATGACCTTTCAGTTTATGGGACAACACTCCAACCAACTGAGCCACACTACCCAGGAGTCTTCTATCTGATTTAAAAAACAACTTCATAAAATGATTATTATAAATTATCGTTGGTAAACCTTTAATGTATAAAGGTGTAACTATTATGACAATAATAGCACCAAGGAAGTGAAAGGGAACAAAGTTTTTGTATACTATTGAATTTAAGTTCATATTAATCTGAACAAATTTAAGTTAAATTGTTAATTGTATCCCTAGAGTAGACCACTAAGAAAATAACTCCAAAAAATATAGTAAAAGTGGGACAGAATGGAGAAGACAGATTGCAGAGCCATTTGGGAAATAGAGTAAATAGAAATTTATGTTAGATGAAAGTGAGATATTCTCCCTCAAGGAGCATATTCCTCTAGACTACAGAGGAAGAATCTGAAGAGTGAACAAAAACTTATCCTGTATTGTATCCAATGACTGGAACATAGAAAGGGGATGGAAAGTGGCAAAGATCAGGCTGACACTAGATCATGAAAGGTAAGGATTGACCATTGTTCCTAAGGTATTAGAGAGTAATTTAAGGAATTAAGAAGTGACATGATTTTGAGCAAAGAAGTGACTGTGCATCATTAAGGTGGCTATAATAAAACAGACAGTAATAAGTGCTGTTGAAAATGTGGAGAAACTGGAACCCTTGTACAGTGTTGGTGGGAATGTAAAATGGTGCACTTTGGAAAACAGTTTGGTAATTATTCAAAATGTTACACACGGAGTTACCATATGACCTAGCAATAACACTCCTAGGCACATTCCCAAGAAAAGTGAAAACATGGCCACACTAAAACTTCTTATATATGAATGTTCATAGTAATATTATTCATGACAGCCCAAAAGTAGAAATAATCCAAATGTTCATCAACTGGCGAGTGCATAAACAAAATGTGGTACATTTATACAATGAAATATGAACTACCAATACATGTTAAAACATGGATGAACCTTAAAAAACATTATAAGTTATGATAGTTATGATAACGCTATGAAATAAGCCAAACACAAAGGCCACATTATATACGATCTAATTTGTATGAAATGCTCAGAATAGATAAATCCATAAAAACAAAATATATTAGTGATTACCAAAGGCAGGGGTTTGGGAGGGCGGGTAGGTGCAGAAGGAGGAGGAAATAAGAAGTAATTGTTAATGGATATGAGGTTTCTTTTGGGGTTGATGAAAATGTCCTAAAGGTAGATAGCACCATGGTTGCACAACTTTATGAATATACTAAAAATCAAGAGTTTTATACTTCAAAAAGGTGAAGTTTATGGTGTATAAATTATACCTCAATAAAGCTGTTATAAAACAAAAAACCATGATGAGTTACTATTTCATATCTAGTAGATTGAGTAAAAATTTTTTTAAAAAGACTAGAAATACCAATGTTGGCAAGGATGTACAACATCATTGTTGATCAAAGGGTAAAACAGTACAACTACTTTGTAGAACTGTTTGGCAAAATCTTATAAAGTTACACAGGCATCCCCCCATGACACATTGATTCAATTCCTATTTATTCAAGAGAAGTGAAAACTTATGACCACATCAGTGTATAGGAATGTTCACAGCACCTTATTTATAACACTCTGAAAATGGAAACCATTCAAATGTCTATCACCTAGAAAATAGATAAACAAAATGTGGTATATTTATACAACAGAATAATATCCAGTAATAAAAACAAACTGATAGATACAGTTAACATGGGTGAATCTAAAAATGATTACCTTGATGGAAAGAAGACAGTTACACACAAAAATTACCATACTATATGACTGTATTTATATACAACTGAAGAAAAGGTGAAACTAATCTATCGCAGTAGAAAAGAGAACAGTGCTTTCCAGGGCAGGGTAGCTGGAAATGGGCACAAAAGAACACTCAGGAGTGAAAATAATCTTGGTGATTATACAGGTTTATAGAATTGTCAAAACTAAACAAAATGATTACTTAAAATTGTGCATTTTATTATACGTAAATTTATCCTAACTAAAGAATAAAAGTTTTACTAAAATATTCATGGGTGAGGTGATACAATGTAAGGGCAGGTTTTAAATACTTCAGAACAGACAATGTTAATAGGTGTGCCGAAACAAAAAAATATGGCCCAAACAAAAGAACAGATCAAAACTCCAAAAACAGAACTAAGTGATGAAGAGATAGCCAACCTAACAGATGCAGAGTTCAAAACACTGGTTATCTGGATGATCACAGAACTGGTGGAGTATGGTCACAAAATGGAGGAAAAAAGGAAGGCTATGCAGTGAAATAAAGAAAAATATACGGGGAACCAACAGTGAAGGGAAGGAAACCGGGACTCAAATCAACAATTTGGAGCAGAAAGAAGTAAACATCCAACCAGAACAGAATGAAGAAACAAGAATTCAAAAAAATGAGGAGAGGCTTAGGAACCTCTGGGACAACTTTAAAGGCTCCAACATCTGAATCATAGGGGTGCCAGAAGGAGAAGAGGAAGAGCAAGACATTGAAAACTTACTTGAGAAAATAATGAAGGAGAACCTCCCCAGCCTGGCAAAGGAAATAGACTCCCAGGGAGCCCAGGAAGCTCAAGGCAGTCCCAAAGAAGTTGGACCCAAGGAGGAACACACCAAGACACATCATAATTAAATTACCCAAGATTGAAGATAAGGAGAGAACTTTAAAAGCAGCAAGAGAAAAGGAGACAGTTATCTACAATGGAGCTCCCATCAGACTATCAGCTGAGTTCTCAAAAGAAACCCTACAGGCAAGAAGGGGCTGGAAAGGAGTATTCAAAGTCATGAAAGACAAGGACTTATATCCAATATTACTCTATTCAGCAAAGCTATGATTTAGAATGGAAGGGCAGATACAGTGCTTCCCAGATAAGGTCAAGTTAAAGGAGTTCATCATCACCAAGCCCTTATTACATGAAATGTTAAAGGGACTTATCTAAGAAAAAGAAGAAGATCAAAAATATGAACAGTAAAATGACAGCAAACTCACAACTACCAACAACTGAACCTAAAAACGAAAACAAACTAAGCAAACTGTTAGAACAGGAACAGAATCACAGAAATGGAGATACATGGAGGGTATCAGCAGGGAGGCGGAGCAGGGAGAATGAGGGAAAAGGTCCAGGGAATAAGAAGCACAATTGGCAGGCACAAAATAGACAGGGGGAGGTTAAGAATAGTATAGGAAATGGAGAAGCCAAAGAACTTATATGTATGACCCATGGACATGAACTAAGTGGGGGAATGCTGGGGGCGGCGGGCGGTGGTGCCGAGTGGAGGGGAATAAAGGGGAGGAAAAAAAATGGGACAACTGTAATAGCATAATCAATAAAATATATTTTTAAAATATAAATAAATACTTCAGAACAAAAGAATGGAAATCAGGTTAAGAGAAGACTAGAGTATGCTGATAAATGTTGAAGCTAATTGATAGGCACATCAGAATTATATTATTCTCTTTAGTGTCGTACATGTTTAAAAATTCACATAACAAAAAGTTAACAGTGATTCATTCATAAATAAATATTTCTTACTGTAGTTCTGCGGCACAAGTTCCGGGCTCTTAGGAGTTTTCAACTTGTAAGATACATCTCCAATATTAACTGTATCACCTAAAAAGAAAATAAAGAAACACAAGCATTATAAGAGACAAGTGAGAAAACCATACACTATGCCTTTTCCAAAAATTATTCTCCTGACCTCCAGAGAGGGTTATTATAGAAACATACCCTCATTGGTCTGTGCCAAGCACCTTAGTCACTATACTATAAAACTTGTATCCACAGTATAAATATGGAAAGGAGAAGTGAAGCATTGGTAAAATTTGCATTTTAAATGCTCCTTCAGTAAAAAAGGTAAAGTATAATAAAATATGCATATTAACCAGTTTTATTTCCTTATTAGTAGCAATACTACAAGTCAACAACAATAAAGAAGGAAGTATTCTGTTTAGAACCATCCGAAGCATCTAGGATGGTACTGTTTAACACAGACCTGCAACATTTTACATCTCTATAGATTCTTATTTTTACCACATGCAACTTCAAGTTCTCTAACAACATAACTTCAAAATTCAGTATTTCTAAGTACATTAAAAAAACAAAGCTCCGGTGACATAAGTGCCAAGAATCCCTACACAGAACAAACACAGCAGAGCAAAGGTTCTCAGTAACTTCTACACAGTTCTAGTTTTTAAAAAATAATATTAATTTCTGGTCAATCTTCTAAAGTGCAAGACTAAACTGAACAATCTCTGTTACGCTCTCTCCAATAACAAAATAGGCACATTGATACCATCTTCACCCGGAACTTCATTTGGAAAGGGTTCAAAGACTCAGAAAAAGAAGCTATGACACATCTTTTAACACTCTCGGTTTCGAGTTAGTAAGGTATCCTGGAGACTGAGGCCTTAAATCATGGTAATAATAACAACAGCATTGGCTTGTTGAATGATTACCATCTTCTAAGTACTTTACACAAGCCCAAAATAACCCATTAACCAGATTTTACAAATGAAGAAATCTGTGAATCTGGTGAGGGAAAGTTTTTATAGATAAATAAATGTATTACAGGTGAGGCAGGATAGTAAAGCTAGGAAAATTCCTGGGTATGTGGAATGGGGAAACTGAGACCAGATAATTAAACAAGGCCAAACAATTTGAACAACTTACAGCCAGCTGGTGAATCACAAGACCTTATCTTCCCTAACCAAGGACACTTGAGAGTAAACGGTTTATACCTCTCCTCCCTAACCAGAGGATACATACATAGCTTAAGTCACCCTGGTTGGGGAGATAGAAGACAGAAACCAAATTAACGTCATTTATGCCAGCTAAACCCAAGGATGGATGAAGTCCAAGCAATAACAAAAGCCCAATTAGAGCCACACAAACCCAAGACAAATGTAAAACAGTAAAGCAGACCAAAGAATAATTCCAATCTCCTCTATATGCTCATTTTGATGCATCAGCATATTAAAAACATATCTTAAAAGCTGATGAATATTCTGCTTAAATCTTCCCCTAAGATTCTCATCCGCAGAAGAGAAATGAAAACCCTCAAGACAAAGAACATCAATATGGGCTTCCACTAGAGCACCAGGCATGAACTTATTACTTCCTCCTCAGCTCTAAAGGTCCCTACAAGACTTGCAACCAGGGGAGCAGCAGGCAGCAGCAGCTTACCCCAGACCTACCTCAAATCCTGTCCCTAAGGCCCCTTTTTCTCTGACTTCCCAGTGAGCTAAAAGCAGCCCTGCCCTTGATCTCTTCTGTCACGGTGAATTTCACTGCCCAGTGAGCTAACAGCAGCCCAGCCTTGGCTCACTTCTTTCCCATAATGGTTCTAGGGAATCAAAGCAGAGCACCACCTACACTCTCCCCCACTGCTTCTTCTACCCTAAGTCCCTTGCTTTGCTTCCCCAGTTCTAGTTAACATACTCTCAAAATCACCTGGACTCATGTTGTGAAATCTTTCCTGCATGAAGTCAAGAACCCACACATTACAGGCGAGCCTGAGGCAGATCTGCTCAGGGCCTGGTCCCTGTCCAATGACACAGATATGTGGTAAATTGAGGGAAATGTAGAAGTACTGTCAAAACCCAGGTATACATGAACTTTCTGATACCGAAGACATATATTTAGAGTTCAATTGTACAAATCAAAAGAATTTTCCTCTGAATGAACCAGTTAATACTCAATGAATACTGGCTATTTGGTAAATATTGTGATAGATATATTATTTATATTATTTCATTTAACCTTGACTCTAAATAAGCATGGTTCCTGTGAGCTCCTTGACATAACTATTATAAAGAAAACACCATCTCAAAAATAGCTCAGTAAAAGTTTTCTGTTACAGCAGTTAAATGAAATAACTCACAGAACCAAGAGTCACTGAAGAGACCTAGGCTCAAGCTAGTCCAAGCATGGCAGGGAAGACAACAGGAAACACAAAGTCATTCCCCAGGATGAACCCAGTGGGATGCTGCTCTTGACAACACTAAATCCAAACAATGAACACCACGAGCAGAGGACAACTTTTTCCCATTTTATTTTAATATTTTTCAAACCTGTACAAAAGTTGGAAAAACACTATCTTAAGTTGCAAAGATCATGATTCTTCGCCTTTAGTCTAAAGTCTTTGGAGGCTTCTTCTAATAAGAACATTGCCATAAGTAATCTGTTCCTGCAGCCTCTGCGTAATTCCCTCATGATTCAGACTTGGCCGGGAGCCAAACCTAGGTTATTACCCACAGCCTAGCAGCCAGGACGGTGGGGGGCAGGTAGGAGGCAGAACTCAGGCCCTTGCCTGCTATTAAGACTCACAAAAAGGGATTTCACCTCTCTCTCCCTCTCCTCCTTGCCCCCTCACCTCCTGATTTCCTCCTACCTCACTGTGACTTTCCAAGTTGTCTCTGCTTTCTCTTTCTCTTCACAATTTCTTTTTCTAAGTATATTTTATTGATTATGCTATTACAGTTGTCCCATTCTTTTTCTCCCCTTTGTCCTCATCCGTCCTGCACGCCCCCCGTACCCGGTCCCACCTTTAGTTCATGTCCATGGGTCATACATATAAGTTCTTTGGCTTCTCCATTTCCTATACTATTCTTAACCTCCCCCTGTCTATTTTGTGCCTACCATTTATGCTTCTTATTCCCTGAACCTTTTCCCTCATTCTCCCTGCTCCACCTCCATGTGATCTCCATTTCTGTGATTCTGTTCCTGTTCTAACAGTTTGCTTAGTTCGTTTTAGTTTTTAGGTTCAGTTGTTGGTAGTTGTGAGTTTGCTGTCATTTTACTGTTCATATTTTTTATCTTCTTTTTCTTAGATAAGTCCCTTTAACATTTCATATAATAAGGGCTTGGTGATGATGAACTCCTTTAACTTGACCTTATCTGGGAAGCACTGTATCTGCCCTTCCACTCTGAATCATAGCTTTGCCAAATAGAGTAATATTGGATATAAGTCCTTGTCTTTCATGACTTTGAATACTTCTTTCCAGCCTCTTCTTGCCTGTAGGGTTTCTTTTGAGAACTCAGCTGATAGTCTGATGGGAGCTCCATTGTAGGTAACTGTCTCCTTTTCTCTTGCTGCTTTTAAAGTTCTCTCCTTATCTTCAATCTTGGGTAATTTAATTATGATGTGTCTTGGTGTGTTCCTCCTTGGGTCCAACTTCTTTGGGACTGCCTTGAGCTTCCTGGACTTCCTGGGAGTCTATTTCCTTTGCCAGGCTGGGGAGGTTCTCCTTCATTATTTTCTCAAGTAAGTTTTCAACGTCTTGCTCTTCCTCTTCTCCTTCTGGCACCCCTATGATTCGGATGTTGGAGCCTTTAAAGTTGTCCCAGAGGTTCCTAAGCCTCTCCTCATTTTTTTGAACTCTTGTTTCTTCATTCTGTTCTGGTTGGATGTTTACTTCTTCTTTCTGCTCCAAATTGTTGATTTGAGTCCCGGTTTCCTTCCCTTCACTGTTGGTTCCCCGTATATTTTTCTTTATTTCACTTTGCATAGCCTTCCCTTTTTCCTCCATTTTGTGACCATACTCCACCAGTTCTGTGAGCATCCAGATAACTAGTGTTCCTAACAATTTATTAGGTTATAACTGCTCTGGAACCTTATTGCTAAATTCTTTAATACGCAACAGGATCACAAGGTTCCCAGGGTCAAAACAACCTGCCTCAGGTTCATAGTTAATAATTTCCCCAAAGTTAACATCTAGTAAGTACAGTGCTAAGACCTGAAGCATACTGTAGTTTTTCCCTTTACACCACATTTTTCAGGTGAAGCCACAGCTCTTTATTTCCCCTCCCCAAAGTCATCAATTGTTACACCCAAAGAATATAATCTTAAAATCACAAAACTGCATATAGACAGATATTTGTTGCACTGTTTCTGTATTTAAAAATAGACAACCTGAATATACAATCATATATAACAATATTTATCACTATGTTAATATGTTCATAATAATGGCTAAGTGAGGCTAAATTATAAAACAGACATGATCTCTATTTTAAAAAAAGAAATATGTTTACATAGAAAATAAATATAGTATAAAATCTGACAGGAATAACATCAAAAAGTTGACAATTATGAGTTTGCATGGGAGGATCATATTTTAGGGAATTTGTATTTTTTGCTTTTCTATAATAAACAGATTTCTTTTACAAAAAGTAGTTTTAAATATTTCTATTAAAATTTTTATTTCACACACAAAAGTCATAAAAATAAGCAGTGAATTCCTATAAATAATAATGGTATTAAAGAACAACACCAAATATGTCATAGTGGATTTATAAAGTTATGTTTCCAGGTTTATCATTTGATCTTGATCTATGGTATATTTGAACCTATTTAACATCAGAGTCCTCCTGAACCAACTTGCTAGGCTCTAACTGGGAAAACACTACAATAATTTCTATTGAAAACTCTTTTCAGTAGCTAACCTCCTTGTTAACCTCTTTGTTCCTAAAACCAAAATACAATACTACGGTGAAATAAAGAAATGCAAAGAATTTACAAATTATGGATAATAAGACTCTCTGATAGCAAGGGATAAAAAGCTGTGGGTTTGGGGATTTTTTTTTTCTTAAAATAAATAACACTCCCTCTGCTTACAAGGCTCTACAAAGCTTCTATCTTGAAAATCAACAAGGCAATTCCAGCTCTCCTGCTCCTTCTCAGCATGAACTTTAACATAATAAGCCACTGAATGCTTATTAGATACAAAGGGTTACTAGGCACTAAAAAGAATGTAAAGATAAATATATACATACCAAACAGGCAAAATAAGAACAGTATATAACTGCACCTACTGTTTTATGTACCTTGTTGCTCTTTCCAAACTACTATTAGGAAGCAGGGTCAATCATATGCAGAGAGGAGATAACAGTCACATGAGTAAGGGCTGCTGAGAGCATCTTTCCAAACTAAATTGTAATTCATTAAGGCATACTGCTATCTGTGGTTTTACATTTGTCTGTGTATGACTTCTGATTTAAAATAGCACACTCCAACCTTGACGGTCAATGTCGTGGCCCAGGGTAGCCAAGAGTTCGCCTCTTGTTTACCTGGCTCAGAGCTATTCTCACTTAATTCCAGATTTCTGGTGCATTTCCAGCTGCATTTACCCACAGTCCTCATACCTATTCCTTGTGAATCCTGCCAAAGTCAATGACAGAGTTTAAGTCAGTAAGTTTTCTGTTATGTGTCCACGACTCTCACATTTGGAGCAAAGCTTGTATTTTGATTTGTTGGACATAACACAAATTTTGAGGACATTTACAACTAATTACCAATATCTATGTAATACAGACTTTAAAAATTCACACCCACTAGATTTCTAATGCTCTTTTTTTTCTTTTTTTAGAAGGTTCACATAAATTAACTCTGTTCCATCTGCCTACCCAGACAGTTCTGATAGTTCTCAACCTAAAAGGAACTGGTTTCAGTTCTTCTAAAGCAAGCCAAGGAAACAGAATTACTCTCACAAAGTGGAAAACGGATAGACTAAGAATAATAAAAAAGCTAACTTTCATTGAACATTAACACATGCTAGGGATGGCATTAACTAATTAAAACCTCACAACAACCCTATCAGATATACTCTCCTTATCCTCATTTTACAGTTGCGAAAGCTGGGACACAAAATTAAGTCAGCTACCCTCAAATCCCCGTATGTAGTCAGTGCAACCCAGGTTAACTTCAAAACCAAGTTACAGATTATGCTACACTTCCACCCTTGACCTTTGCCTTCTAGGACAAAGAAGTAACAAAAACTCAAAGACCAAAAAACAAAGGAATAAACAAATACCCTAGAAGTCACAATAACTGATAAGGGGCAAAATGTGACATCACAACTCCACACAGGAAAAACAATGTTTAGTGAATGAATGAATTAAATAAAATGTATGGGACTTCAACTCCCTCATTTCCTAGCAAGGAGAATTACTTGGAGCGCGGAAAACATGGAAAGCAAGAGGAACACCGAAACCTACAATTTCATAGTGATTTCAATGTTTCTAAGTAACAACATTGACAAAATCTTGCCGAGAATCACTTTGCCAAACAAAAGCAGCAACATCATAACATCCTTCCTGTAACCAGAACAAATGCTCTAACGTCAACACACAAGAGATTCCTAAACCAGTTCAGGTAGAGCCAAAAAATACTAGGCTTAGAAATCAGAGCTAATGTAATCACGAATTAGCTGTGTGATCCCCAGCAAGCCACTTTTCCCTCTGGGTTTCAATGACCTCAATTGTAGCGTCAGGGGTTTTAACTAAATTAAGCAGTAATTTTCAGCTCTAAGAAAATGTGAACTTGTGAGAAAGGAAAATTCCTGTAAAAGTTAGGAAGACTCAAGAATACACTTAAAACACCGTGAACCATGTGAGAATGTACACTTCTAAGCCAACACTAGTCCCGTCTGGAACATGGCACAAATTGGCTTCCAGGCCCTTGAGACTCAGCGAGCAAGGTCAAAGTTTGGTTTTCAGCCACCTCTTAAGGGCTTCTGCATTAACCTCTGCGTGTACTGTAATCAAGTCAGAATTTTGGGAGTAAAAGCAGCAGTGGGGGAAGGAGAAAGCACTACGTATTCCAAGTCTTCAGAAACCATAGTCCAGAGCCCTTAGGTTACTGAAGGAGGCCCAGAGAGTGCAAATGCTCAACGCCGCATTACTCAGCAGTTTCCCAAATGCAGCGAAGCAGCAAGGAGAGTGAGGCGGCCGCGCGCAGGGGCGTCCCGGGGTTACCTGTCTCGGCCCCCGCCCCGGCGTGCAGCAGTCTGACCTCCGACCACCGCTCGTCGCCGCCTGGCCGGCCCCGCAACACCTGCCGCAGAAGCAGCCGCACGCGCCGTGCAGCCGGGCCGCCGGGCGTCCGGAGGAGCAGGAGCCGGGACTGCATGGGGCCGGGGGCGTCGCCGGGGATGGTGAGGGATTCCGGGACTGGCCGCCTCCCGGGCGGGCAGCATGGGGCGGTGCGGCTAGGGGGACAGGAAGCTGCACCGCGCCGAGTCCGCCGGAAACTCCTTCCCCCGACGCGGCTGGCACAGCAGACTCAGGCGGTTCGGGCCCACGGGGGCGGAGGGAGCCCGCGGAGCGCGAGCCAAGGGAGCTGGCCTCGGTTGACCGGGGCGGGCCGCAGAGCCGGCGAGGCGGAGCACTGGGCCAGGCTGGCTGCTTGGGTGCTCGCCGCGGAGCTGCGGGCCCTCGACCCGCGCGCCCCTTACGCTCCTGGTCCTCACCTGGGCACCTGGATTCAGAAGGCAGGCCGCCCTTGGTCCCTTTGCGATCCTGTAAGCTCTTAGGGGTATGGGAAATGTTGGAGGGTTTTAAGAGCGTTTGATGGTGTGACTCGTCAGATGTTTGTACTGGGTCTTCATTTGCTGATTAAAAGCCCAGTCTTATAGTGCGTGTTCCCCGTACGTTGTTTCAAATCCTTTCCAGAAATTGAGGACGTAGACTGCTGAAACTTTCACCTATCCTGATTCATTGTAACCATACCAGTGTTTCCTTACAGTATTTGAAAGCCTTGTGCCTTACTATTTTTTCTACTTTTTCCTAAATTTTAAATAGAAAACTCATATCTTAGTGATACACAGAAGTTGCCAAAATGTCAGAAAGGACCCATATTAAGCATTGTTTTAGTCATTCTGGAGTGCAAGAGTTACATAAACGTACTTTGTGTGCTTAGCAAGAGAAAAAAGCACGACGCCGGCTAAGGCTGCCTCCCTTTCATACATGCCAAAAGCAGAAGTGTTCCTAACACAAAGCCACCGAAGCCTAATACAATTCTGCTGCATCTCCCAAGTGTCAGGGCTGAACTGACCAAGGGAAAATGTTAAAATAAAGTTATACAAAACAAGCATCAAAAAGAAGGCAAAGGCTTCACTCAGTTAAAGGATTTGTTAACTCCAGAGTTGTTGCTATCTTTAAATCTGTATTGAGCGCCTGCCATGTGCATAACCTTGTCATATGTGCTCAGAAGAAAGTGACAAGAGGCTAAAAAAGAAAGGAGCTGAGCAGGAGAAGGCTTTGTACTTCTTGCTGAAAACTTAGATTTAAGGGATAAAAATTGAAACAGGCTTGTAACCTAGTTGGGGAGACAGTGATAATAAAGGTAAACATTTGTGTAGTGCGTTGCAACATGGTTTTACATATATGTTCTCTTATGAACTTCACAACTTCACGCTATAGGAGTGCTGGGGGAAATGACATAAATGTAAGATGTAACAGTTTATGAAATGCTTATCCACATTGAGTACATACTATGAACCAGGCATTGTACTGATAACTTAAATGCATTATCACAGCAACGCTTTGGATTGGGTATTATACCACTACTGTACCCCATCTTACAGATGAATAAACTGAGGCTAAAAGAGTTAAGGACCTTGATTGGGCCATTTCCGTTAACTTGCTGGAATCCAGCACACACTGTTTAGTGGAAGAGCAATCTAAAGTAATTTAGCAAAATGAGTAACGTAAGCACTAAGAGCTCTTGGAGTTAAGACAATACAAACAAGTTAGAACACTTAGAATTCAACAGCGTTTATCGGGCAACTGTTGTGTAACCAACCAGTACCCTACTGTGTGCCATGTGGCAATGGGTTCACATCAAATATAAAAACCAAACGTACCAATAAAGAATTACAGTGCATCTCTCTTGAGTCACCCCCTGCACGTCATTCTTGTGGTGTGTGAATTGGCACAGTCCATGCCCACCCTGTTCTCTGTCACTTGCACCTCTTCACCTTTAAGATGCCTAAGGAAATGCACCATGGAGAGGGAAGAGGTGGCGACTTTTTCTTACGGGGAGAAATTTCCCAACTCATGTCTCTCATTATTAATACCTTCTATTCCAACAAGGAAAAATACTCTTTCAAGAGTTGATCCTTCAACAAGATATGCTGTGAGAGCCTGACTTTCAAGTTGGATAATGGTAAAGAGCTGGAAATCGGCATAATCCCCAATCCTCAGGAATACACCCTAACTCTGGTGGACACAGACATTGGCATGACCAAATCTGACCTTATAAATAATCAGAACCATTGCTGTATTTGGTATTAAGGCAAACTTGGAGGCTCTGCAGGCTGGTGCAGACTTCTCCATGATTGAACAATTTGTGTTGGCTTTTATTCTGCCTACTTGATGGCAGAGAAAGTGGTTGTAATCACAAAGCACAGTGATGATGAGCAATATGCCTGGAAGTTTTCTGCTGGGGGTGCCCTCACTGTGCAAGCTGACCATGGTGAGCCCACTGGCCAGGGTACCAAAGTGAGCCTTCACCTTAAGGAAGACCAGAGTAGTTAGGGGAGAGTCAGGTCAAAGAAGTGGTGAAGAAGCACTCTCAGTTCATAGGTTATCCTATCACCCTTTATTTGGAGAAGGAACAAGAGAAAGAAATCACTAGTGATGAAGCAGAAGAAAAGAAAGGTGAGAAAGAAGAGGAAGATAAAGATGATGAGAAGGCCAAGACTGAAGTTGTGGGTTCAGATGAGGAGGATGATAGTGCTAAGAATAAGAAAAAGAACACAAAGATTATTAAGGGAAGATCTATTGATCAGGAAGAACTGAACAAGACTAACCCCATTTAGATCGGAAACCTGACGACATCACCCAGAAGGAATATGGAGAGTTCCGTAAGAGCCTTACCAATGACTGGGAAGATCACTTGGCAGTCAAGCACTTCTTACAGAAGGTCAGTTTGAATTCAGGGCATTGCGTTCATTCCCTCAGGCTCCTTTTGACCTCTTCAAGAATAAGAACAATAACATGACCCTATGGCCACCATGTGTTCATCATGGACAGCTGTGATGAGTTGATACCAGAGTATCTCAGCTTTATCTGTCATGTGTTTGACTCTGAGGACTTGCCCCTGAACATCTGAGAAATCCTGCAGCAGAGCAAAATCTTGAAGGTCATTCATAAAAACATTGTTAAGAATGCCTTGAGCTCCTCTCTGAGCTGGTGGGAGACAGAAGAACTATAGGAAATTCTACAAAGTATTCTCTAAAAACCTAAAGTTTGGGATCTATGAAGACCCTGCTGATTGGTGATGCCTTTCTGAGCTTCTGCACTACCACAGCTCACATTTCATCCGGAGGTGAAATGACTTCTCTTTTGGAATATGTGTCTTACGTGAAGGAGACACAGAAGTCCATCGGTTACATTACTGGTGAGAGCAAAGAGCAGATTGCCAACTCTGCTTTTGTGGAACAAGTATGGAAGTCAGTCGTAGAGGTGTGTGATGCAGCCTATTGGTGAGTACTGTATGCAGCAGCCCAAGGCATTTGATGGGAAGAGTCTGGTCTCAGTTACCAATGAAGGCGTGGAGCTACCTATGGATGAGGAGGAGAAGAAGAAAAGGGACAACAACAAGGCCAAGTTTGTGAACCTCTGCGAACTCATAAACGAAATCTTGGATAAGAGGTTTGAGAACATGACAGGCTCCAGGGCTTGTGTCTTCACCCTGCTGCATTGTGACTAGCACTCAAGGCAGGATACAAGGGCCTCGAGCCTTTCTTTCACACATTGACATTGGATTGGGATGTTATCCCAATGGAAGGTGGAAGGTGGGTGGAAGGTGGGTGGTTAGTTATTTTGTGGAAGGTGGGTGGAAGGTGGGTGGTTAGTTATTTTGTTTTAAATTAAAGTATGCAAAATTTTTTTAAATTAACAATTCAATGAGACATATATTTAGGATATTTAGATTCAAGATACTCAGAAGTGGAGCACTTCACCCAGGAGACGTCAGTGAGATTTCACAGAGAAGGTAATGTTTGAAATAATCCTTGAAGAAGTCGAAAGAGTTTGTCAGGCTGAGAAAAAGGCATATCATATCTGGCAGAGGAAAGAGCACATGTAAAGACACAGAGAGCTTAAAATACATGACAAAACAGAATCAGAGAGGGATGCACTGCATCTGGAGGGCAAGTGCATAAAGCCGCCTGTAGAGATAAGGCTGAAAAACATTGAGACCATGGCAGTTCTGCGATGTGAAGAAGGATTTTGAGCCAGAGAAGAGGCAGCAGCAGAGACTGACTTGAATGCTGGTTTAGATTTGGATAAACAACAATGAGGAGTATAGAGCAGCAGTAGAAGCTTAGAGTCCTAGCAAGCATGGTTAGCTTATAGGGACAGTGAGACCCGCCAGGTGAGAGGGGTGTAATCTTCAGAAAGTAGGAGAAAGTATGATCAGAGAGGGAGAAAAACATTGAAGTTAGAAAAATCTTGGATGGCTGGAAGAAGTTGTATTTCATCTCATAGGCAAATTGACTAACCCCCAGATATTTTGATCATTTTTAAGGCAGTAACATGAACTGTGAATTAAGTAAGAAAGACAAGAAACACTAAATGCTAGCTGTGTGGCAGTAAAAATAGTCTGTTGCTCAAAACAGTAAACTTCTGTTGATGAATGGGAAAGAACAGACCTTTGCACTATAAAAAGGATGAACCAGAGGTATTTAGTTTTAAGAGCTATCCATCACAATCCTTACATAACTTCTCTCAAATTCTCACTAAAATCATTAATCATAAAGTTATTTTAAAAATCACACTACCAAAAACTGGTATTAACTGTTAAGCTTCTTCCAGATGCTGTGGGGAATGGTTGTTTTTTTTTACCTACCCACTAATGTAACTGGATAGAAATGCAATTAAGAATATATCCGTGCTATGTCCAATTACGAGAAGGTAGGTGCTTCATCTCTCCTTATTGTCCACCCTACTGAGAAATCGCAGGTCCACACCAGTGGCTCCAGACTTCAGTGTGTATCCTGATCATCTGGAGATGTTAAAAAGTAGATTCCCAGGCTTCGCGCCCACCCCCACTCTGAGATTGTGATGTAAGAAGTCTGAAGGGCCCGAGACTATGCCTCTTTAGCAATATCTGTAGATCAACTACATGCCACACATTTGAATAAAGCTAGAGCACAGTTCTCTCTTGTTCTGTTTTGCTACTAAGGCTGTCCCACCTTTTCCTCCTCCTCAGCACTTCTTGTAAAATAGTTTGTAAGTACTCTCATCTTGTTCACAAGCAACTAAAATAATATGAAACTGAGGAGGAAACTGGAGAAAAGAGGAATGAAGAGAACAGACGAGGACCCCTTTGCATAATAAAATGCTTTTAGACAAGGACATGGAACAGAAACACAGTCCAGAGAAAACTTGGAACTGCAGTTTTTCTTGAATTCCATCTGTCCAGAGTATGGCAAAGTCACATGTGTGATGAGACTTGAAAATATACCATTTATTATATGGGTTCATCCTAGAGGAAACACAAAAACTAAAGCTTGCAATATCTGAAGTTCTGTGAAGGGAATTTGAACAGCGCAGAAGTGGGTAGAAAAGAGAGCCGAAGCCAATTTGACTGGCCTGTCTGCTGGCAAACACCAGATCAGAACAGATCATTCTATATTCAAGAATAAGTAATAAGTGGGGGTGGGGGTGGAAACTATTTTTAAAATACTATGGAACAAAAAATAGAATAACATCCTGTCAATTGAGAAGGTATGTAAACCTCTGAAAAATGTTTACAGCAATGGGGGGAAGGTGTTGCTTGCTATGCTTAACAAGGATACAAAAACAGTCTTCATGAAGTAAGAACAATCAAGAACATTACCAGTTGAAGGAGGGAGGAAAGAAGGGGAGGAGAAAGTGAGGGACGGGGGGAGAGACAGACAGAGAGAGAGGAAGAGAGAAAAGACACACTAGCAGAAACCTCCAACAATGAAATACCTAATGCTGGAGGAAATATTTGTAAATATGATTCAAAATGAATTTCCAACCTTATATGAAATTAGGGAAAATCTTCTAAAACCAGGAATGAAGCTGGATGAAGAATCTGGGAAGTAAGGAATCATTGAAGGTACTGGGTGCCTTGGAGACATCTACTTCCACTATATCTGTAGCCTATGGCACCAGCAGGAAGAAGGACTTCAAAGACCCCAGCATAAAGCCAGGACTGACGAAGGGATACACAGTTAGCTAACGGTAGACTGGGCAGAGGTAGCAGCAAGATATCACGTCTGTCTGCTTGATTCTAGGTAGAGTTATTTTTTTTCTTCTAAGAATTTGTGGCTTCCACTTGAAACTCAGATAGGTTTGAGGCATGAATATGCAGTATTTGATTGTTATTAAAAGATATATAAGCCAATAATTTCAGTTTAAGATTAGTAAATATATGGGATATTTAAAAAGAACCATTAGCAAGCTTTATTTAATGAACGCAAAAAAATCAGCAAGCATCAGTTGGAGTGTGTACATTATTTGAAAGAACAAATAGA
The DNA here is from genome assembly GCA_004026545.1 of Mormoops blainvillei. Taxonomy (NCBI): domain Eukaryota; kingdom Metazoa; phylum Chordata; class Mammalia; order Chiroptera; family Mormoopidae; genus Mormoops; species Mormoops blainvillei. Next base: position 59,013 of record PVJD01005537.1, on the reverse strand, counting down.
ACATTAGAGATGGGTTATATTAAAAGACATAAAGCAAATTCAACAAAAATCAAAGAACACAATTTTGTTATTAATATAATTATGTAAAAGTTTATGCCAATTTTTAAAGTTAGATATGCTTTTACATACTCAAGGATCAAAAAAGAAAATAAAATTGGGAACACTAGGAACTGAACAGTAATGAAAATGCCTCCTATTAAGTCCTGTATGTGGAGCTAAAGCCATTCTGTGCTTAAAGGCTGAATCAATGGGCAAATATTTCCACTTAAGTATTAAAAAAAAGAATAATAGATTGCATCCAAAGGAAGTTCAGAGAAGGAATAATAAAGATATAAAAATTGCTGAACTAAAAAACAAAGATAAAATTTAGTTGTATATAAAGACTGCTTTTTAATAGCAGAAATAAGATGGCCTTAAGAGTAAGATTAGAAGATAAAATTGAATAAGTTCCCTAGAAAGGGGAACAAAAAAGATAAGAAAAGGAAAATAAAAAATTTTTTTGTATATTTTATTGAGTATGCTATTACAGCTGTCCCATTTTCTCCCCTTTTATCCTGTCCACCCTGCACCCCATCCCATCGTCCCCACACCTCTTAGTCCATGTCCATGGGCTGGACACACCAGTTCTCTGGCTTCCTAATTTCCCACAGTACTTCCAGCTTCCCCCGTCCACTTTTTTTTTTTTCTTTTGGCCAACATTTTCCTGACAATGAAGCAATGTCATCAAAATTCTAAAAGAAAATAATTTCCAAGAACTATATTCTCAGCCAAACTATCAATTAAGAGTTGAAGGTAGAAGACATTTTCAGACACGCAAAATCTCAAAAACAACTTATTTCTCTTGTACCTCTTCTGGGAAGAGAGGGAGTATGCCCAGAAAGAGAAAGACATAGGACCTTGGGAAATAGAGGTGTAACACAGAAGAAAGGAAAAGAGAATCCCCAAATGATGGTGAAGAATGGTTGAAAGGAGACTGCTGTGCACCAGGCCAAAGGCCACTAGTCTCCATGGGATGAGGTCAGGGGGTTCAAAGAGACTCCTTCAAGAAGATCAAAGTCACTAGATATTGTCAAAAAAATGGAAAATACTAGGGGGTTTGAATGTAGTAAGTTAATGATGAATATGTGAAAACTAAACAAAATATAATTATTAATTACAAGGAAAATAGAATGTGCAGAAAAGGTATGGTATAGTATGTATCTCAAATGTAATGGGCATTTACATAGTCATAGTAACGTAAAATTGAGTACTAAACTAGCCAGAATTATGGCCTAACTATAGTAGCAAGATATGAGAATAGTGACTAGTGAAGGAAAGGAAATGAATGAGAGATAAATTCCCATCTTCCAAAGTAGAAACTCTACAGCTAATGCTTAAAGCTGAAAACTCTAGAACTAGCAATGTAAGCATTTTGTTAGAGATATTAAGATAAATACCAAAAATCAGCTAAAAGAGTTTAACACAGTTGTTCAAAATTAGGAAGAAGGGGTTCGGAGGATTCTTTTTTCTCGTAACAGTCTTAAAAATCTAAATTTGGGGAAGATAAAGGAATTGGACCAATATTTACTATCACCAGATTATACGAGAGTCTCTGCTTTCCTGATCCCTTTCCTACACAAGGTATCATAATTGAAGGAAGGGAGAAAGGGATGGGGGGTGGAGGGAAAGAAAGGAGGAAAGCCCTGGCCGCCTCGCTCAGTTATTTGGAGTGTCATTCCCACACACTAAAGTATTGCAGGTTCAATCCCAGGTCAGGGCGCATACCTACCTTGTGGGTGCGATCCCCAGTTGGGGTGCATGTGGGAGGCAACTGACCCATGTTTCTCACTCTGATGTTTCTCTCTCTCTCTCGAAAAATCAGTTTTAAAAAAACATATCCTCAGGTGAGGATTTAAAAACAAATTTTAAGAAAGGAAAAATAAGATCATTGTATTAGGTACCCAAAACTGATATCTCATTACTGTTTTAATTTTTATCACTTTGATTATCAGTGTAGATGAAATTTATTTATAAGTTTAAAGTCATTTGTATTTTTGTTACTAATTTTCTAATTCTCCATGTATTTTTGAAATATTGCTCTGATTTTGAAAGCTCTCTCGATATTAAAAACAAACACTTTTCCAGTAAGTTTCCAATACACTTACATTGTTTTTTTCTTCCTCTATGTTTATCCAGCTCCAGTTCTCAAATCTTTGTGAGGAAATCAGTTGAGCTAAGAAAGAAATGTGAGGTAGTAAGACTATGGGCTTTGGAACAAGGTGCACCTGGGTTTCAATCACCAATTACTTATTTGCTTAGCCTTTCAGCACTTCAATAGCCTCATCTGTAAAACAGAAATAATATGTGAAGGGGTGTTGTGAGGACTCAATAATAAGTAGGTATTTGGGAAGCATTAATAATTTGGGTAACCGATCTTCAAAAATTAGGCAACTCAATAATTTAAAAGATTTTAAGTGGGTATTAAGTGTAAATTCAATTTTGTGAAGTAGTCTAGAAGTCTTGATTACTATCACAAGTAGCTTTTGTTACATTTGATAAAACGTATAAAAGGGCACAACAGTTTTCCATCTCTTTTCCTCCATAAGAGCAATTTGTAGGTTTCTAACTTTATTAGATATTCTGCTATGTTTGCCTGCCAGAACTCCCCTTCCACTCCTTGTAATGAAATTAACCTCTTTTCCTTTGGCACCAGCACCTCCTGCACCTGGTGAGGCTGTCAATCATGTAATCCCACCTTGCCAGGCACAGGGTTGGGCATGTGACTCGGAGCTTGATCTAGCAGCGGAGACCTGTATCAGAGATGGCTGTGGCTGCAAGGACTCTTGCTTACTGAGACTACGGGTGCTTACAGCCCCCATGCAATTCAAGAAGGGCCAGGGCCATCTTTGCTGTAATTCAGGGAGAGCCTACCTGAGCCAGAGAAAGGCATAACCAATGATTAACACAAAGGGAACAAAGAGGCCTGGCAATACAATTTGAACCCTGAATCAGCCAAGTCTGAACCACCCCTTTGGATATCTGTGAGTAAATAAATATTTATTTCATGTAAGTTTGACAGCTTACTGTCCCTCAGAATTTGACCTTCTGATGCTAGCTCTTACCCTGAAGCCTTTCAGGAGTTGCTTAACTGAGGGATGTTTCATCACTTCATAGTGCCCCTCTACCTATCTGGAAAGGCTGCAGATTATCATCACTGTGAGTTACATTCAGCTCCTAACTTATTAACAAAGGAGGAAAAATCTTGCTGGAAGCAAGATGGCCACACATGTATTTCTCCTGGTCCCCAAAGTCTGTAATGAGGGGTACATCCTTCCAGCACAACTTTCCATTCAAGATAGGGTCTCGCCAAATGTTGAAAGCTCACTCCTTGCAGCACCATAATTTTCATTACACTCAAGGCCTTTTCGGGAAACATTTTAATCAATCTATGTACTTCTAGCTAAAGAAATATTTATGTCAGGCTCTTTGGTCCTTAACTTCAGTACCGCATCACAGAGGCCAGCAAGGGAGAGCAGCAGCATCCGAAGTGTTCCTGCTCCACACTGTCCAGCATCTAGAAACCCATTTTCCAAAGCCACCTTTGTCTCTGCGTTAATACCCGTTCCATCCATTCTCTAATACTGAGTTTGCTCTGAGGACACAATCACAAATGCAACTTCTCAGAGAAACTTCCCTATTCACCCTATCACACTCGGCCCCCTTTCCTATTTTCTATCTCATTGCCCCTATCACAGTCTATAAGCACTATTTACCTTTTATTTATTATCTCTCTCCTTCACTGGACCCTAGAGGACTGTCTGGTTGAGCATTGTCTCCCAAGTGCCTGGCAGAGTAAGTGCTCATTAAGTATTTCTTGAACAAATGATATGTTCTTCTTTCTACATTCTTAATAAGTATCAAGAAATTAGCAAGGTTGGTGATGAGTGCCATTACTCCCACCAGTATCGGGTAACATAACACCAACTGTGGATAATGAGGTTGGTAAAAAACACAAAGATAGTTACACTATTGCACTTGGTTATTGTCATCACAGCTAACTTTGGTGTGTTTAATAGGTAAGACTATTAGATGGCTTTTTAAAACTTCTAAAATCTTTTAAAACTGTGGCAAAATGCATGTCACAAGGAATTTATTTTCATAACTATTTTAAGTGTACATTAATACATTAAGTGCTTTCATATTGTTGTGCTACCATCACCACCGTCCAACCACAGAACTCTTTTCATCTTATCAATCTGAAACTCTCTACGTTTAAATATTAATCCCCCTCTCCCCCTTCTCTTAACCTCTGCTAACTATAATTCTACTTTCTGTCTCTATGAATTTGATTGCTCTAGGTACTTCATATGTATTAGTCAGGGTTCTCCAGAGAAACAGAACTAATGGACTATATAGGTATAGACAGCTACAGGTACACGTGTATAGAAAGAGATGTATTATAAGCAATTGGGTCACACAGCTCTGGAGGCGGATCTGCAGTCAGCAAGCTGGAGGCTCGGGAGAGCTGACGGCGTATTAATCTGAACGTTGGCAGCTTGCGACCTGGAAGAGCTAGTGTTTTACTTTGAGTCCAAAGGCAGGCAAAGGCCAATGTCTCAGTTCAAAGAGTCTGGCAGGAGAAGTTTCCTCTTACAGGATCGTCAACCTTTTTGTTCTGTTCAGGCCTACGACAGATTGGTAAAAACCACCCGCATGAGGGAGGACAAAGTATTCGATCTGCCGCATGTTAATGCGATTCACATGTTAATCTCATTCAAAAATACCCTTGCTGACACATGAGAATATTTGACAAATAGCTGCATCCCATGACACAGTCAAGTTAACACATAAAATTAACCATCACATCATACACAGAGAGTCACAGAGTATTTGTCCTTTCGTGACTGTCTTATTTCATTTTGTAAAACATCCTCAAGGTTCCCTCATGTTGTAACATGTGTCAGAATTTCCTTCCCTTTTAAGGCTGGAAAATATCCCTTTCTATGTATAAAAATTTTCTTTGTCCATTTGTCCATCCATGGACATTTGAGTTGCTTTCACCTTTTGGCTATTGTGAATAATGATCCTATGAACATCTGTTTACAAATATATCTCCTAGTCCCTACTTTTAATTCTTTCGCATATACACCCAGAAGTGGAATTTCTGAATCACACAGCAATTCTATTTTTAATTTTTTGAGGAACCGCAAGCAGCTCCACCATCTTAGATTCCTACCGATAGTGTACAAGGGTCTTAATATTTCCACATCCTCACCAACACTTGTTATTTTATGTTTTTTTAATAGCAGTCTTCCTAGTAGGTATGAGGTGATTATCAGTTTCTTTTACACTTAAATTTTAGTCACTTTCTGTCCATTTTTGTCACTTTTACTAGATTCTTTGGCATTACCTCTTTAAGACTACAGGCCCAGGTGTCAGAGATGATGCCTGATACAGTAGATGACTAATCAGTACTACTTAGTGGTAATGTTCAAAAGAAATAAATAGAGGCTAGAGAAGAAATAGGAAGTCATTAGGTTTGGGCAAAACAATCGAAATAGTTAGCAAAAAGGAAGCAGGCATGGATGTGGGTGGTATGTTATGGAAAATCATCTCCTCAGAACCAAGTGGTTATAATAAACAGCCATTTATATTTATAGCTGGAGTGGGAAGCAAGAGGGAGGACAGTACTGTAGTTCTTTATCATCTAAATTGACTTCATACCACACACATTAACCATCACTGTAGTGATAAAAATGTTAGCAAGTATATCTAATAATAAAATGTAAATAAAAATGTAAATTTACTAACAGCTTCAGAAACTCTCTTAGGAGTAGAAGAGTGGATGTCAGAAACTAGATGGGTGGGGTGGGGTAGGGAGAGGTTGGTAAAAGGGTACAAAATTTCAGTTACAAAATAAAGTCTGAGGATTTGATTTATAATATGTTGCTATAGTTGATAAAACTGTATTGTATAATTAAAATTTGCTAGGAGAGTAGAAATTAAATGTTCTCACCAAAAAAGAGACATATGTTTTTATACCCATATATATACACACACATGTCTTTACGTACACACGTATATACATATGTGAGGTGATAGCTATGTTGGTGGGGAAATGACACCAGCTGTTAGACCAGTGGAGTCAGAGTGAACCTCCCTTCAGCAATCTCAGTACTTCGGTCCTGGCTAAGAAAGAATTCAGAGTCAAGACTCAAATATAGGAGAAAATTTGTTTAGAAAGTCACAGAGGTAAAAGTGAGCTGTAGAAGAAATGGGCTCAGGAAACAAGTTACAGAAGCCAGAGAAGGGCCCTGAGAGCTTAGAAGAAAATGAGAGGCAAGGAAAACATGCCTGGGGGAAGGGGGTTGGGAGAGGCACCGGCTGCTCCATGGAGAGAGTCGCACTGGTCCTCTGTCTTGAGGGTATTTATCTGGAAGTCTCAGCACCGGGCAGGCAGGGGGTTACAATGAAATATTTTTAGCTTTCCAGGTGTGTCCTTTCGGGGCTGTTGTCTCTACTGATTGGTTGGCACCAGGACAGGGGGTCATTAGTCATCGAAGCTGGTCCTGATGTCAACCATGGCATTGCCCCAACTGGCCTGAAGCTGAAACACAACTGAGGCCTAGATACTATCTCCAGTATGGCCAGAGCTCTATCTCTGTGCTCAACAGACCCAAGGCTCCGCTTCCAATATCATCTGATGTAGGTCACAACCTCATTGTCCTCGGAACTTAATCCTGAAGGGACTGGTCCTGTAAGGGTTTGTGTGGCATTCCTATGAGGCTATTCTCTGGCCCCTTTGTTCCCTCCTAAGGAGGTCTAAAACCACATGACTATCCATATGCCAGGGGGGGAAAGGTCAGGGAGTCTAAGCCACATGACCGGCAATATGCTAGGAGAAGAAAGATCACCCTGGGGGCAAGGTCTTTGTTTTCCCAGTTTTGCCCATTGCTAGACACCTGGGCTTTCCGCTCTGGTGACCTTCTGTACCTGGCCCATCAATCGTCCTTGCTCTGCTCCTGTCTAACTGCCAACCACAGCTTAGATGGGAAGAATCTTTTCATAATGTGTATGTAAATATAAATCATCACAATGTACACTTTAAATATCTTACAGTTTTATTTGTTAATTATATCTCAAAGCTGAAAAGAAACTATCTCTTAGAACATTGATGATGCTTAACCCTTTTGATAAACTGTGATTAATTCCACACAATGTAACCCTTAATAGACTTTTCTCAATTAAATGAGAGATCCCAAAATTTAACTCTAAATTTGTATCTAAAATTACTATTATGAACTATTTGTGTTATGATGAAGTTATGTGTGATATCTGTTTTCTTTTAAACTACGGTGTCATTTGAAGTAAATTATTCTTTGAGCATCATGCATTGTGATTATTCATAAATAAGGATTAGTTTGTTTAATAAACATTTATCACACCTTTAGTCAGAATAAGCAAAGACCTCTAGCCTCCGGGAACTTACAGACTAGATACAGGGAAGGGAAAATACATATTGGTGCCTGAAATAACTAGGGAAACTCTCATGCACTGTCACTGAGTGCCCACTGTATGGTGCGTCTTGCGATATTCACTGGTGGAATAGTAGTGAATAAACCAGTTCCCTGCCCTCATGGAATATTAATCTTTTTAGGCTGTATTATATTTAAAAGCTTAGCATTTGCTCTATAAGTTAGTGTTTTTCTAATTGTGCTTTGGAACCTGTCATATAATAAAGAATTTGATCTTCGTTTCAGGTTCCTGCGCAGGTAGGAGTGTCTTTGTTATTCATGAGCCCCTTGGATCACACTTGAGTTTATGCTAATAAGGTGACTCATATAGCTTGATGGGGGCTGGTCATGCTGGAAAGACCAACTGTGTGATTAGAGGGTTGGGGCTTTGACCCATGTGATACCAACCCAACCTCCTGATCTAAGGGAGGGGAGGGGCTAGAGCATGAGCTCAATCGCTTGGCCAAAACTCCAATAAAAACTCTGGACACCAAAGCTCAGGGAACTTCCTGGCAGTGAGCCCCCTGATGTGTTGGGAGGGTGATCGACCTCAATTCCAGGGAGAGAGAGCACAGAATCTCTGTGTTTGGGATCTTCCCACATTTCATCCTATGTGTCTCTTCACTTGGTTGTTCTTGATTTGTATCCTTTATAATAAAACTATAATCATAAGTATATTGTTTTCTTAACGTCCTATTATTGTACGTAGTTGTTGCCTCCGTGAAAGAAGACTGAGAGTCTGGGGTGGGACGCAGATGAACCTTTCACTGTGTATGTTTGTATTGTTTGAAGTTTGTACCATGTGCACCTGTTACTTTATTCAGTCAAAAGCTATTTTTAAAGGGGGGAGGAGTAAGTTAGTCTATGTATATTGACTTGAAATAATGTATTGTTAAAAAGCAAGCTGCAGAGTAATGAGCATAATAGTTATAATAGTAATAGACATAATAATAGGCATAATGATAAAAGGAAAAAAAGCGAACAGCCCCCTCAGGCTGTTGGTACATGTTAAGTGAGTTCAGCTCCGAGAGTTGGGGAAGGTCACCTATCAGTCTGCTAACATGATTATCTCAGAGGAGTGGATGACGGGATAAGGAAAAATTTTGTGTTTGTTTTTGGTATTATTTTAAATCACAAAAAATAACACATGTTTGTTGTGACAAATGCAGGTTCAAACAAGCATATGTTATCTTTGTCATTTGAAGAAGGAAGGAAAGGAAGAAAAGGTGGAAGAAAAGAAAAAATACCTTATATCACCATGCCCACATCACAAACCCAGTGAACAAAACAAAACACGAACTCTCATCTACAGGTTTGTCTGCACCAGAGGCAGACTTACCTAATCCCTCTGTTGTGACACTTGGAGGGTCAAGTTTCAGGAACAGATACTAATACACAGGCATTGATCTCACTCTCTCAGGACCAGCCCAGTCCTTCAGGGCAGGAGTCTTCTCCCAACACTCCAAGATCTGTAAGACCCTGTATGGTAGAAGAAACCTATCACTGTGTTTGTAAGTAAAAGAAACAGAACCAAAACTTAAATGCCTATCTTTGATTAAGAAATTTGGCCTTAACTAGTATCTATCAAATCCTTGGAGAGCAAAATTTGACAGGGAGAAAAGGCATAATGATGCTAGATGCCCCTAGGACAGGGAAGGTTGTAGGAGCAACTGTGTGTGAAGAAGCACTGGGGTGCAAACCCGCTTTACAGCCTTCTCCAAGGCACCCCTCCTGGTGCCCCGAGCAGCAGATCAACCAGAGTCCTTTTCCTGTCCCACTGTAACAATGGGCATTATGCCAATGGGCATACCCTTGGAAAATAACTAATAACACAAATCTCATTGCCAAACTTAAGATGAAAACTGCTTATGCACCTCGGACAGGCAAAGATTTTTTTAAAGCCGTGATAATAAAGGTAAGAATGGAGTAAGAGGCTCATCTTACATGTTACCATGATGTGTAAAGTGGTATAGTTACTCTGGGATGCAATGTGACATGCACCAGGGACCTGGAAACAATTTGTATCTTTAGGAAATTACACAGAGATGCTATCAGAGATTTGGTCCAAGGGTATTTTGTGCAGCATTATTAATACTGAAAACTAATCGTTCAATAGGAACAACTAACTGAATTATATTACAACCATAAAATCTTCACAATAGAATGTTTAGAAGGCTAGGAAACAAAACTATATATCCAACATGATTCCAATTTTTAAAAAATGTATAATAAGGATATGTAATCTAGGTTACATAGAGGTAGTTAGTTCATGAATAATAAATTTTTATCCTTTTAATGTTTCAAAATATTTCTACTACAAACATATATTCATTTTATTATTAGGGAAAATAATAAAATAAAGGAGAAGAACATCAGCTCTATTCCTATACCAAGAGAACAGGTAGAGAATGAGTTCTTTTTAACACATTTAAATTCATGAATTTAGGACAACCCAATTTGACCAATTTTAGGTAATTGAAAAGCCTGTTTTTGAATTCTTAGATTTCCCTAAGGTCCTAAAAGATCTGCCTATTTAGTTACAAAGGAGCTATTACTCCCAGGGAAAAAATAGAGGCTTCGAATAAAAGTGTAACATTCTTTCATTTTTCTCTTTTTCTTAAACTTCTCTATACATACAAAAATTTGACCACAGTTTGTGCCCCTTATGCATTTTAAAGAACTGGCCATGGAACTCCAAATGGAATTTGTGCAGATGGAATGTTTTGGGTTGGCCAAAAAGTCCACTTAGTTTTTTCCATAAAATGAAAGTCACATTTTTCATTTTCACCAATAACTTTATTGATTTGGATATTTTGAGTATGTCGGCTATTTCCCGCTATTGTCTTCTAGTGGGTAGAGGCCAGTGGTGCTGCTAACCATCTTCCAATGCACAAGACATCCCCATAGCAAAGAATTATTTGGCCAAAATGTCAATAGTATCAAGAAACTTCACAAACCACTTTTGACATGTTTGATCAGTCACAGCACCTTCTCCATACACTGCACAAATCTTTTTTTGCATTTCAGTTGCATTTTTACCTTTCTTGAACCAATAAAGAATAATACACTGAAAATGTTGTATATTTTATTCCATCTTCAATATTAAAATGACTGCACAAAAATTCACTAATTTTGATGTTTTTTAAAAATGCATATTGATATGGTAGCTGTTATAATGCACTCTAACAAAATTATTTCAAATGAAGTTAAGAATAACTAAGCACCACTAGAGCCATCATACGGAAAAAACTAAATTAACTTTTTGACCAACCCAGTAAATATTACTCTGAACAGAATTTTTGGGCCCTCATCCTGCTTTGCCAATCTGGAAATGTCTAGTAAGCTGTTCATGATGTGAGTCTAGAGCTCAGGAGATGTGGGCTGAGATACAAATATGAGTATATTAGCATATGCATGGCAGTTGAAACCCTGGGAGCAAGCACCATTTACATCAATGATTCTCAACAAGGAGCAGTTTTGCCACCTAAGGAACATTTACCAATGCCTGGAGACGTTTCTGATTTTCAGAACTGGAGATAGGGTAGTACTGGCATCTAGTGGGTCAGGCTAGGGATACTACTAAATTAAACATTCTACAATTAATAGGACAATCACAACAAAGAATTACCTGACCTAAAATGTCAACAGTGCCTAATTTGAGTAATCCTAATCTAAAGGGCTAACGGGTACCTTACACTCAAAACTGAATTCGTCCTTCCTCCCACAAACCTGAATTCTCTTCCTATATCTGTCTCCTACTCAAAAGTAACACATTTTAATCTGTTAACCAAATTTTGTAGAAACCTTAGGACCTCCTTAAACCTTTTCATACCTTTGTTTCTTATATCCAAATGATAGCCAACTCCTGTCAAATTTAGCTCTCTCATAGCCGTGGAATCTTGCCCTCTTCTCAGTCTCCCTGCCATTGCCCTGGCTCAGACCTTAATCATAACTTCTTGGTTTGATGCAGGAACCTCTCTCCAATCTTGTCACCCTCTAATCTCTTCTCCACATCATTTCCAAGATGCAAATCTAAGCATGTCATTCATTGCATGATATCTGACTGATTTTCCTTCACCCTCAATTTTATAGCATATATTGTGTAATTGTATATACATAATATGTATATTTGTGTATATATTTGTATTATATATAAACTATATACTTAATAATTATACATATAATAATTGAATATATCCAATCCTAGCCTAATTTCAAATTTCTTAGGCAAGTCTTCTATAACTTTTCTAAGTAATTTCCTGATCACATTCTCTAATATTACTGTATATCTCTCCTTTGTAGCATTAAGCACCACTGCAATCTTATATTTGTTTGTGATTCTTTGATCAATACCTGTCTTCCCACTAAAGTGTGAGCCCTATGAAGGTAGGAACTCTGTCTTTGTGGTTATTGTATTACATTACATTCATAGCATATATTATAGTGACTGGCAGATAGTAGGAACTCAATAAATATTGTTGAATGAGCAAATGCCTGAATAAAATAAATGAGATAATATTTTGAAAGCTCTTAGCATAGTGCCTGATTTGTAGTAAGCCATCGGCAAATACTAGCTGTTAGCAATAATTAAAATTCACACATGCATTTACCATAAAATTGCTTTTTAATACCTTGGAACTAGTATTCCTTGTATGCTTTGGAAAATGATATGAAATGTTTTTTGAGGATTTTGGCTACGAAGGAAAAATAAGAGGTAAGAAGTAGCTAGATAAGGATTCAGAATCAATGAAGACTTTTAGTTTCTTGATGGAAAATGCTTCAAGTATCAGGGCACAGAAGAACAGAAAGAGTTCATCAAATTATTTCCTTTCCAACGAGAATAATTTTTTTAGTAAACAAGTTACACATAGCATCTTAAAGGTACAGCATAGTCTCTTAGAGCTTCATTGACTTCAGGAGTGTTCTGATAGTTTCTGTCGAAATCCCCTCCCACTGGAGCCAGGATGGTGTGTAATTGACCTTGACTTTAGGAGGAGTGCAGAGCCACCACTACACAATGGGGGCAGGGTAGAAAATGCTTGGTACTCAAGTAATCCTTAGAAGCATCTCTTACTCAGTTTAATAAGGAACAAATACAAAAGCTGCAAGATATGGTAACCAGGGGCTCAGACCCCTCACCAGTGGAGTCTGGGTCATTGTACTAGACACGCTACCTAGATAAGCATGGGTGCTAGCTTAGGTTAAAGGGTATCTAGAATGGGTAAAGAAAGAGGTAGATATTGAGAATCAGTTACAGCCTCCAGACAATTGCACCAGTAGGGCTTTTGTTCTTTCTACTGTTTCTTGTAAGTTTCCTGGAAGGAAGACCAAACTGAATCCTGAGTAAGCTATTTCCAGATGAAATGAATTTACTATTAAGAAAGCACATGGGCATGAGTGGCCGAAGAGGGGACTGTAGTGGATATTGTAGTGTTCTGCTCAGATACCCTCTTCAGGGCCTAAACATCCCTGCCTCAGATACTGGGAGTATTAGCTGCTGATGACTCACAGGGTGCCCCTCGCAAGACCATGGTCTCTACCACAAGGAATCGCACCGCTCCCCTACCCCCGGGGCAGTCTATAGCCAATGCCTGGCTACTGCAGGGATACAAAGGCCCAGCTAGCTTGCCTCAATAGGGGACAACATTGAAAGGCCATCCTTCCTCCCAATTTGATCACAGGACTAGCTGAACTCCTGGCCTCTCCCTCTGCTCCATATGCCTTTCGTACTTCTTTATAGGTGTAGGCCCTGAGAGCACTCCCCCAAAAAACCTTCCATTTGCAATTCTCCATCTCAGAAACTGTTTCCAGGGACCCCTACCTAAGATCGGGACGCTCAGAGGACAGCGCTCTTGCCATGAACTTTGATGTTCTTGGTATGGCCACCATGACTCACGATACTAGAAGGAGTCACCAAGTGACTTTGATTAGAGGATGGGGCAAAGAGAGGAGAAACATCAATTGCAGATGCTCAGAAATATCCACACAGTCTTTACTGAGGAGACAGAGGTACTACGTGAGTAATGGGGTTAAGGAAAGAAAAATTTTAATTGTTAATGTCAATGAGACCTCATTTGTTAGATGCTGATGGTGAGGTCCCAGGGAGATTCAGGAAGTGTTCAGAGAAAACAGTCCAGTTACTACATGTATGTCTCTTCTAAAATTAGACTGTATTGTATTGTATTGAAATAGCTTTATCTTTAGAAGAGAGTTACTCAAAATGTACTTTTGGGGCCACTTGGGTAGAAACATCTGGGGACTTGTTAAAGATGCAGGTTCTTTTTTAAGAATATTTTTTAAATGTTTTATTTATTGATTTGAGAGAGAAAGAAACATCAATTTGTTTTTCCACTTATTTATGAATTCATTGGTTGACTCTTGTATGTGCCCTGACCGGGGACTGGACTTGCAAACTTGGTGCAGCGGATGACACTCTAACTAACTGTGCTACCCAGCCATGGCGTGACGCAGATTCTAAAGCCCCAACCCATGTTTGGGCACCTGCATGTTTAACAAACTTTTAAAATGAATATTTCCAGACTGCTTAATGGCTATGGAATTTCATCTGCAGGTGATGAAAACTCCTAGAATTAGGCAGTGGCGATGGTTGTACAACATCGCGAATATATTTAAACCACTTTAAATGATTTAAATGGTCAATTTTAAGCTTTATGAATTTTATCTCAATTAAAAAAATAAAACTATAGGGACAGAAATCACATCCGTGGTTGGCAGGGGCTGCAAGCAGTGGAAGAAGATGACCTACAAAGGGTTACGAGGTAATCTGGGGGAATGATAAAAATTTTCTATATCTTCATTGTAGTTGTATTTACACATTCACTGGGCGAAACTCACAGGCCTATGTAACTAAATAGGTAAATTTTACTCTATGTAAGTTATTTCTCAATAAACTTGATAAATAAATAAATAAACTTCAAAAGATCCAAGACTCTGACATTTCAGAACTACTGCTTTGAATTAGTATTCTTCCTCATGGGGACACAGATCCCTGAGTTTTGGAGTACAAACACCACTGGGGTATAGGAAGAAAAGAATAGAAATCCTATTTGTACATTTTTAAATCCAAAGATGAGAAAGAGATTATTATTTTGAAGTCTATTTTAAAGGCTTTACTAATGTTTATACAGAGAATTACATTGCCACCCCACTCCATCTGTATCATGCGAGGTACATGAGATGTCCCAGGGCAGACAGAGAATCACAGGACGAGGAGGTGGGCCTTTGTGCTCTCATTCTTTCATTTGCTTTCGGCATATTACCGCAAGCTAATGTTTAAATGGACTTGTGGATTATAATATCTAGTTTTAAGCAAACTAACCCTCAGAAACTGGACAAAGGATTTTAAAAATCACTGCAAAGAGGCTACTGATTGAAGACAGCGCTAATATTTTGAGCCAAGGGAACAAGAACTGGCAGAACTGACCTTTTGGTAAGAGCTCTTCCATCAGCCACAGTAGGAAAGGAAAAAATGGTCTAATCAGATCTAAAATAAGTCAACCAAAGAATGGGAAATTAATTAGTTTTCAAAATAAACTTGTGTTGTGAAGAGAGCATTATGAAAAGAGAAGTTGGCAATGTTTCTTTCCACCATTAACTGATTTTGTTGCCTAATCAATGTAAAAATGACACCTACAAAAATTCTCATATCTGCACACCTAAAATCTTGGAAATACAATTTTCTAGCCAATATAAAAATCTAAGAAATTAAGAGGTTCAGTGGGCTTTGAACCCATTTTTGAACAATGTTTTCTAATTAATTTGCAAGAATAACCAATTGATATCAGTGAAGACAGAAATTGACTGTCCAGGTTTCAGCAAAAACTTTTGCATAATTTATGTATAGAATAGAAAAATGAATATTGATATTTAGTTTGTGCTGCCAATGATGCACTTTGCCCTTTGACTCTGTGTATCTTTGTGAGAAACTTTACCATTAAAACAAAATATAGCTATAAATCACATTAGAAATAGGTGTGTAGATCAATGCATCACTAAATGTCAAACCAAAATATTGCAAAATAATGCAGCATATTCAGTTTCATTGCTTTCTCTGAAAAAAAATTACTACAATAGTTTAATGAAGTCATTCTTTTTTAAAAAGATTTTATTTATTTATTTTTAGAGAGGGATAGGGAGGGAGAGAGGGAGAGAAACATAAGTATGTGGTTGCCTCTCGCACACCCCCTACTGGGGGCCTGGCCCATAACCCTGGCGTGTGTCCTAAACTGGGAATCAAACCAGCGACCCTTTGGTTCGCAGACCAGCACCCAGTCCGCTGAACCACACCAACCAGGGCTAATGAAGTCATTCTTTAATATGCACTTTTTACCTCTTCTTTCTTCACTCACTACCTTGTACATTTTTTCCTTTCATTCTCTCAGCTTTAGTTATCATCTCTAAGGATATGAACTCCAAATTTAAGTCTTTAGCTCTGAAACTTGTATTTCCAAATATTGAATTAGAACTTCTTTTGAGTCCTTCAAACATAGCATGTCCAAGACAGAGCACACCGCCCCTCTTCACCCCTACCCCATTCCTCCCTTGGTGTTCCTCATCTGGATTAGTGCTAACCACCTACTGAGGTTTGAAACCTCTGTGTCTGCCCTTCTGGTTCTGCTTTTGTCTTTCTTTATGTTTCCATTTGTATATTGATTTCTCTCTGTCTATCTGGCTCTGCATCTTTCCCTCTCATTTATCTGCAGTTCTGTTCTCTTCCTCATTCTTCCTTATCCTCTGCCTTCCCTGTCACCTGAAGAAAGAACAAAAGTATTTTTTAACTTGTTGTATTTATTAAATATTTATTGCGCTAAAGCAAGAAATAGAATATTTTCTATTTATCTTTTTAAAACCCATATTAGATTAAATATTTATGTAGGCCTTGATTGATTTTTTGTTTTTGTTGTTTCCGAGTCAGCAGGTTTGGATAGAAAAAAAAAGAATTTCCGCTCCAGAATTAGTAAATTAGTGTTTCCCTTGTAGCCTGACATAGTTAATGTACTGGTACCCTCAACTCCTGAGGAAGAAAAATTCTTAAGCAAATGTTCCTGTTACCAGGAATCTGGACCTCATTTTGTTGCTCTTATTTTGAAAAGCACTATTTTTAAGAGCAAGATTTGCTTGCAAGGAAAAGTTTTGTAGATTGAAGGAGGGTCTCCCCAGACAAAAGAAAGTATCAGTTACTACTCTTTGCTAAACACTGTTCAACAGTTTGTTTCAGAATATATATTATATATAATTATATATAATCTGTGCATATATGTATATGTATATGTGGAATTGTTTACATTTCATTTTAGAAGAATATCATAGGAAACTTCACAAGAATTGCAGCATTCATTTTTAATTAAGCTTATAAAAACATTAAAGCTGTGATACTAATTTTTAATATTTGCTTTTTTATGTTGTGATATATTACAAGAGTACAGGAAGTTTCTGGCTTTCTTGTGTCCAGCTTAGCCCAAGTTCTCACCTGTGCTCTAGCAGCTGCTGTAGAAGTGCCCTCTCTTTCATCAGCTGCTGAGAATATCCCTGTCACTAGGACTCCTTTCCCTCATGCTAATTCAGATCCTCTGCCACCCAAAATGAGGCACCTGTCTTGCACAGGTTGCATTTCTTACCCCTAGTCACTCCCGGTCACTTCTTACCTTGTTTGAAAGTCTCGCTTTACTCGTCACCATGTTCGAAACCGGTAGTAGAGTTAATTCTATTTTATTATAGATAAAAGACTTGGTGTCTCTCTTCAAGGTGCTCACAGTCTGGTAGGAGAAAGGGGCTGAAGGAGCCCTGCTCAACCCAGTCTGAGGGTCCAGGAAGGAATCAGTCAGATGTAATGGTTGTAGGGGTGGCAAGGAAATGATGCTTAAGAAGTAAGAAGGACCCAGATATAAGGAGTTTAGATTTTATCCCCAAACTATAGGGGTCCTCAAGTAGGAGAGCAACACGATGGAATTTGTCTTACTCACAGGATGGAGATGGATGGGAAGCAGTAGAGACAGGGAGAATCATGGGGGTTGTAGGTAAGAGATGGTGAGAGCCTGATGTAGGCAAAGGCTGTGGGATGCAAACAAGAAGATAAACAGGAGAGGAATGTAAAGGTGGAGACAATACAACATGAGGAATGATGGGGCATGTGGATCGGGGACAAAGAAGAATGGAAAGGCTTTTGAGAGAAAGAGAGAGGGAAGATGGAGGAGAACAGGGAGAAAAATGGAGATGAGTGATGGCACTGGAGGAAAAGGGGAATGAAGGAGCAAGAGAAATGTCCATTACCGCTCTTCCTTCCCCAACAGCATGGGTTTGTGTTTGCAAGGTAATTGAGAGGGACTGGGGAAATTAAGAAATGGTGAAAATCAAAACTGGAAAAGAGGAGGAGGAATATTTGTCCAACCTTTCTCCTCATACTCCCCCGCCTTGTTCCCTCCTCCTTTTTGAGTTTTTTGTTCCCATCTTTGAGCCTTCTTTATACGGTAAGTAGCCGTGTTGTATTGTGAAGAGGGTGAATAATATATGTGTTTAAAAATGTTTTGAGCCCTGAACATTGTGGTTCAAGTCATTGGGTATCATCCCACAAAGTGAAAGTTTGCCAGTTCGATTCCCTGTCAGGTCACATACCTGGGTTGTAGGCTCGGTTCCCAGGAGAGGCAAATGTGGTCGATGTTTCTCTCTCACATCGATGTTTCTCTCCCTCTCTTTATCCATTCTCTCTAAAAACAAATTAATAAGGTATTTAAAAATAAAAATGTTTTGATACACATTATACTCTAAGTATATTTTGTAATAGAAGAAAAAGTAAGTCTTTACAGTTTCAGATGCTTTGCCTTTTGTGGGTTCACTCAGGAAAGTAAATGCCATCTATAGCATCGTTTTAATAGAAATACTTTAAGTTCCAAACAAAGGTCTTACTATTAACTTTTGGAAAAAATCTGTATTTGAGCTTAGAACTAACCATATTAAGTATATACTGTGAAGGGGAAACTCAGAAAATGCTTTTAATGTTCTCTTCTTGAACTTCGGCTAGTTCCTTGGACTTTTGGCTTGTTCACTATTAGAAGTACATGACAGTCATATTTAGAATGAGAGTGAGAAATTCAGTCAAGAAGGTTTTTGTATATCCATAAATATCTGGCACTATATAGATATTTTCTTGCATTTACATAAAAAGCAAACCTCAAGGCACTTTTTACATGTGTTGTTTATTTTTCAATAAGCTTCCCTGCATGGAACTGAATTCCAAGATTATGGCACTCTTGAAGAGAAGAGACAGGTAAGTATCATTACCCAAACTGGCACAATGCCAGCGGGATTAGCTGTTAATAGGCCACACATGGTACTTTTCAAAATAGAATAACCCATATTTGGGGAATACAGATCACTGCCAACTCATGATGGTTCAACATAAGATTTTTCAATTTTATGATGGTGTGAAAGTGATACACATTCAGTAGAATCCATGTTTCAAATTTTGAAATTTGATCTTTTCCAGGGCTAGCGATGTGTGGCGCACTTCTCTCCTGATGCTGGGCACCGCAGCGCAGCAAGCCATGGTGTCTACTCAGCCACACAATCACGAGGGCACACAACCAATACTCTGTCTTGAGTACTGTGTTGCCAGTGTTTTTTTAATAGTCCATTTTGTGTTTTCACATCCCATCATGTGTACAAAATGCCCATGTGAGTCTCCTGCTTCTGGCAATAAGAAGAGGAAGGCAATTACAGATGCTCCTTGACTCATGATGGGATTACGTCCTGATAATGTAAATGTTCCGAGCAAGTTTAAGGTAGGTTAAGCTAAGCTGTGATGGAGGTAGTTTAGGTATATTAAATGCATTTTCGACTTAGAGTATTTTCAGCTTACCGTGGGTTTATTTAGGTGTAACCTCATATAAGTTGAGGATCACCTATATACTAATGTTAGACATATTTGTGATTATCTTATTAGGGCCAGAAGTGAGCCACACTTTTGTGGGTGTCAGCAGGGTTTCCTATGAATGGAAAGGACATTCTGATTGTCAGTCCTGTGAGGGAGAGGCCTGACTTGGGGCAGGGCATGAGGATCAGGCCTTTGATTTTCTCTTCTCTCTGGAGTCAGGGGTCAGTTTGGCTAGAATGGGAGGCAAAATGTCCCTGAGGCATTTCTGATCATTTGAAGTGGGCAGAGCTAGCTGTGTTGAGCTGTGTGGCAGATGGGAAT
This sequence comes from Mormoops blainvillei, assembly GCA_004026545.1. NCBI lineage: Eukaryota > Metazoa > Chordata > Mammalia > Chiroptera > Mormoopidae > Mormoops > Mormoops blainvillei. The sequence goes on along the minus strand of PVJD01005537.1, from coordinate 39,309 downwards.
GTGTGCTGCTCAGAGACCCATTTAAGAAAGATTCATTGTCCAGCTGTGAGGGGTATGGTCAGCTGACACCCTCCACATGTTAACTGCTTCAGATCCACCTCAGCAAAGACAGTGTTTACTCTGGAGCACCCACTGGATAAGAGATTCTTCATCAGATATGCATCTCAGCCTGATGACTCTCTTTCTCAATCCCAGTTCCTCCCTTTTCTTCCCACAGACCTTATTCCCCAATAAACCTTTTATACTCCTATTTCCCAAAAGGCTCAACTGATACAGGCTGCCTCAGGAGGCAGGTTCGGAGAAAGATTGGGAATGGTCACTCTGAGTGGCCCTAGAATGGAGCTGGACCTATGTGGAAGTTGCATGTTATTTCAGTGTCCTACTTCCTATAATATCCCTTAAATGTCATTAAAAGTCACATGCTGGCCTCCATCATGTTGTAAGGAAGAGGAATTTTGTCACCACTTGGGACAGCAGGAAGACAACACCTTAGGAGAACCTTGACTCAGCAGCTACACCGTGGCAACCTGACAAAGAGGCTGAATCAGAGACCAGAGGGCCCAGGTCCCGAGCAAACCTAGGCAGCCCCTTGAGGCTCCTCAGAAACAGGTGGCATCACTCTCAGGGGCTTGCTCCTGCTAATAAGCTCACAGGCAACTTATAACATCACTACCGGGTTGCAGTTCATTGGATTTGCACCATGAGAATCCAAAAGATAGGTTTTCTTTTGAATTTTTAAAATTATATTTTATTGATTACGCTATTACACTTATCCTGATTTTTTCTCCCTTTGACCCCTCCACTCAGCAACACCCCACTCCCTCAGGCAATCCCTCTACCATTATTCATGTCCATGGGCATGCGTATAAGTTCTTTGGTTATTTCCTACACCGTACTTTACATCCCCATGACTATTCCGCAACTACCCATTTGTACTTCTTAATCCCCTCACCTCTTCACCCATTCTCCCCCACTCTCCTCCCATCTGGCAACCTGCTGGTAACTAACTTCTTTTCTCTTGCTTTTAAGAGTCTCTCTTTATCTTTAACCTTTGGCCTTTAATAACGATGTGTCTTAGAGTGGTCCTTTTTGCATCCATCATAATTGGGACTCTTTGTGCTTCCTGGACTTGCATGTCCATTTCCTTCACCAAATTAGGGAAGTTTTCTTTCACTATTTTTTCAGACAGATTTCCAATTTCTTGCTCTTTCTCTTCTTTTGATACCCCAATGATGCCAATGTTGGAACTCTTGAATTTGTAGCAGAGGATGTTTAAACTATCCTCATTTTTCTTTTTTTTTTATTCTTTTTTCATCTTATTATTCTGCACGGTTGTTTTTTGCTTCCTTGTGTTCCAAATCATTGATTTGATTCTCACTTTCATCCACTCGACTCTCATTTCCCTGTACATTGTTCTTTATTGCATTTAGTGCATTCTTCGTTTTTGACTGGGTCTTTTTTATGCTGCTGAGGTCCTAAGTTCCTTGAGCATCCTTATAAACAGTGTTTTGAACTCTGCATCTGACAGATTGCTTATCTCCATTTCATTTAACTCTTTCTCTGGAGTTTTGATCTGTTCTTTCATTTGGATCATGTTTCTTTGTCTCCTCATTTAGGCAGCCTCCCTGCGTTTGTTTCTATAGTTCAGGTAGAGCTGCTTTGACTCTGTGTCTTGGTGGCATGGTCTAATGTAGTGGGTGCCCTGTAGGGTCCAGTGGCACAGCCTCCCCTATCACCCAACCTGGGTATTTGCGGTGCACCCTTTTTGCGGGCTGAGTACATCCTCCTCTTGTAGTTGAGCCTTGATTGCTGTTGGCAGATCAATGGGAGAGATTTACCCAGGCCAGTCAGCTGCAAGTATTGGCTGTGACCACTGACCACCACCCTCCTCCCTCTGTGAAGCTGTGCAGGTATAAGGTGGTGGTACTCCAACCCAGTCTGTAGCTGTCCACTGGGTGTGCTGGTACTGGGGTTTCCCAGGTGATACAGGCCAAGGTCAGCCCCCACCTGTTTTTGACACAGGGCACCCTGCCTGAGCTGTAAAACAATCTGAGATGGCTACTGCTTGTGCTGGGCTGAGAGATTCCCAGGCGAAACCAAGCAGTGAATCTAATCTGTCTGCCACTAGGTCTCACTAAAGCCAGCTGTTGCTTTTTGATAGGATTTAGGAGCCAAGGCCAACCATTCTTATGGAAAAGCAGCTTGGGTAGGCCTGTAAGCTGGGTGGGGCAGAGCTTCTGGGGATCTCCAAGGCAGGTCAAACAATGTTAGCCAGGCTGATGGAGTCTCAGATCCATCAACAAAGAAAAGAAGATCCACCAGCTTGCCAGTTCTGTCAGGGGAGAGTATAGCAAAGGGTCAATGTCCTCTGCTCGCCTTGATGCCAGACACTTCAGTTTCTCCCTGTGTACTTCAGTACACCACTGATGCTTTTCAAGCTGTTACCCTGGTGCTGGAGCTCAGAGAGAGTGAGTCTGAGTAGGTGAGTCCATGTGTGGGTTCTTTAAGAGGAACTGCCTGTGGCTTCAGCAGTTTCTTCCACTGACTTAATCCCCACTGGTCTTGGCAGCCAGAAGTTTTGAGGGCTTATCTTCCTGACACTGGAGTCCTGCGCTGGCATCCCTGGTGTGGGTCTGCTACACTTCACTCCTGAGATATCAACGTGGGTGTGGGACCAGCCCACTCTGTGTCTGTGCCCCTCCCACTAGCCTGGGTAGACGTGGTTTCATTAATTCTGTAGTTATCCGACTTCCATTCAACTCAGTTTCGTGGTTGTCAGATTTCCATTAAGTTGATTTCTGACATTCCTGAGTGATAGTTGTTCTATATTTTAGTTGTAATTTTGATGTGGTTGTGCAAAGAGGCAAGCCATGTCTGTCTACGCTGCCTTCATGACCAGAAGTACCCAAAAGACAGATTTTCTTATCCCCATTTTGAAGATGAAAAAAGTGCGACACCATATTCTAGAAGTTAATCAGGTTTTCTTTCCATATTCCACAACTGTCCCTGCTCACTACCTTTTTGACATTTCCCGTTAAATAATTGAGTCAGCTATAAAAAGGCATCTTAGCAGTCTGAAATAATTTAATGTTTTTGGTGTGGAAGTCAGTCTTCCAAAAAACAGTACTATTTCACCATTAGATGCCTTTAGTGCTATCAGGAAGCTCATTTGTTTAAATGTTATCAAGTAAGTTTTATGGGAAATATGAGAGTCTGCGTTAGTAAAAAAACAACAACAACAACAACAACACATTATCCCCTAATTTTTATTTCTGACTCTCGCCCATTTTATGACAGGACTGTTTATGAAAAAACTTAAATAAGCAGCTCTTCTCTAATATCTCAATTATTTAAAAGAAATGTAAAGTTAAAATAATTTTTTCCTACTAATTCTAAACATTTTTCAACTGAATTGTTTGTGTTCCTCTTTGATGCATGTAACTCCTCCGACTGCGTGGGCTTCACTCACAGAATTAGAATGTCCTTAACAGATATTTTCTTACATATAAGTAATCCTTTATCCTTTCTCTGGTGAGTTTGTTATGAGTAATGCTGCCTTTGTCTCTTATTTTTAATTGCTTTAGCATTACTATGTTGATTTTTCTTGGTAGCTTCTTTACCATCCTCATTTTTGTTGAGCTTATGGTGATTCACATTTACGGTGAATCTCCTGTGATTAAATCCGGGAATGGTCTGCACTCTAGTAGCTCAGGCTTTCTTTTTGTTTTTAAAAGTCTGTATCTTTTTTGTTTTCTTAAGACCCTCTGAGATTTTCAGTTTTCTTGTCCCTACACCTTTCTTAAACAAAAATGAAGAAAAATTTAAAACACTTACCAGTTTCTGATTTTGTTTCAACCAGTCAGTCATTCCCATAACAGTAAAATAGTCAGAATTATGTATTATTCCCTCATCTTGTACAAATTTTCAGCTGCCCTCGGCAAGTGACAGAGTGGTTATTGCTAAGCCTCCTTTATAGCAGTAAAATTAATTACCTTTGGATTTCTTTTTCAAGCTCAGTTTTCTCCTGGACTTTATTTCTAGGCTTTGTATCTTTTCCAGGGAAAATGAACAATGATTTTACTGATCTTGTTTGTGCTTCAAGCTTTTTATACTAAGTCCTGTGCCTAAAGGAATTTTTTTAATTCTCTGTACCAGGAAATATTTTAACAAGTGTTTTCTAGAAATTTGTATTCTCTGACAATTAGGCTCTGTGAGCAGTTTAGTAATTTCCTTCTACCTGTCATGACAGGAGAAGGAGAATGGAGTAATATCACTCTGAAGATATTGGGTCTAACCTCTACAGCTGAGAGAGAAAATAAAGTTACACGGGCAAGATTCATGTTTATTTTTGTCTAAGTTATTTTTTAACACATAATAAGAAGCACCATTATACTATGAAATAATTATTAATTATAGAATATTGTTTTTACTGGGATGCTAAAAGCTTCAAACTTTCAAGGTTTTTAACAGTATTTCTGGAATGATTTCTACCAAAAGAACTTCCGTACATTTCTGATAGGAATGTAAAATGGTGCAGCCGCTTTGGAAAGTGGTTTGGCCGTTCCGCTAAAGCTAAGCAGGACCACGCGCCCCACCCTTGACTGAGTGAGACATCGTGGCTGTAGCAGCCAGGAGAGTGTTGGGGAAAGCATGGCTCTTCTCATTCCTTGTATTTGGCAAGTCAAGTCTGTCTTCCAGAACTGGGGATTTTATGTGAGTTCTAGAGATAGAAATCAGTAAAATGGAAAAGGAAAACTATCCTTCAGTGGATTGGAGGGGAATCAAAAAACCCGGATATCATTTTATTTTGGGGGGGGAGAAATAAAAAAGAACAACAAAACGACTGAATTCATCTCCATTTTCCGACTTAAGTTTTCCTCTTCAGCTCCAGTTGCCCTCTTACAGCAGAAAAAAAAAGTGCTTTTGTCCTACAGATGTTTTCAGAGAAACTAAAATGAAATAAAGTACACCTCACCCTCCTGGCAGGGCTGCTGTCTTAGACTTGGGAAACTTTGTCAAATGTGTAAACATGTTCTTTGTGTGTTAATAAATAGAATCCAAGACAGGAAGCCTTATCTTGACTTCCTTTTCCTTCCTTCCTTCCTTCCTTCCTTCCTTCCTTCCTTCCTTCCTTCCTTCCTTCCTTCCATAGTGATTCAGAATCAGTCACCCTAAGATATGCCTCTGCGATATGCAGATTGTTTTCAGCTAAAGGTCTCCAAGACACTACAGGCTCAAGAGAAACTTCTGCACCCATCCCCCGACTCCCTAGCCCCTTAACTACCTGGAAGAATTTGAATTAGGGGCTTGCTCATAATAATATCAGAAATAAGCTTTTTTGACCAACCTGTCAGTAGAGCAGGACAATTACTGAACATCTGCACTTCTCACCTTCCTCCCCTTTGAAGCCCTAAGACGATCCTTATCTCAAAATGTCATATATACCTCATTTTCCTTTTCTATCTTAGAACCACTGGTGTATGCAGGGTACCTGACTCTCTTGTGTATACAGAGTTCCCATACATATATGTGTAATTAAATTTGGTCATTTTTCTCTTGCTAATCTGTTTCATGTCTATTTGCTTATTATACCAGCCAAAAGAACCCTGAAGGTAGAGGAAAATTTTTTCCTTCTCCACACTTCCTTATATGAAGTTTTCAATGATACCCAAAGTATAAGACTGGAACAAATGTTGGGGACAAGAAGCCCCCCATTGTTTTTTAACAATTTAAATCTCCATTTAGAAGTAAATCGCTATTATCCTTGACTCCCAGCCCTAGTCTTCATCCTTCTTGCTTTCCATTCTCTTCTCAAAGAGCATCTTAAAAATCCTATCTCCTCTGCTCCCACAGTAATCAGCATCACTTTGCATATTTTAAACTTTTCCTCTTCCTCTTCCTCTTCCTCCAGACTTGTGAGCCTTTTTGGCTCACACATAACATTCAAGTGTGAGCAGGGCCTTTTGTTCACTAATCACTATTGCTGTGCAAAATTTTATTGAGCAACTATTATGTTCTAAGCAGCCTGCTGAGTATTTCCCTACAGTATCTCAGTTAACTGTCAAATAACTTTTTGAGGCAGGATCTGTTATTATCCCCATTTTATAGATATTAACATACAGCTTTGATACGTAACGCCCCTCACGAAGCTTGTGAAAAAAAAATTAGTAAACAGAAACCTCATTTCAAATGAATTGGGAGGACCAGTAGGGGGAGCTCTCATGCCCTATGTCAATCAAGAGGGAAAACAGGGAGAACTATTCGGTTATAACAGCACTCACAACTTCCGTTCTCCTTCTGTAGAAGAGTTTCTACTCATACGTTTTAGCAGACTTGCACGTGGCTCACCATACTTGCATGTACTGGAGTGCAATTCTCCATTGTTCCCAAATAAATCCTTTTTTTTTTTTTGGTAGAAGTATCTGGTTGAATTTTTGTTTAAGATTAATGAACAGTTACATAACAGAGCCTGATTTCTCCACCCAAGTTTGTGTCTTTCTACAGCATTGGCTTGCAGTTTCCATAATATGACTTTTTTCATGTTAGAACTCTTTGAAGTCTTGGATTCTGCACCAGTATTATTTTTGTGATATGCATAAAATTTACCATTTTAACCATTGTTAAGTATACAATTCAGTGTCATTAATTACATTCACAATTTTGTGTAACCATCATTACTACCTATTTCCAGAACATTTTCATCATCCCAAACGGGAAATTTATATGTATTAAACAATAACTTTTCATTCCCCTCCCCCCTAGTACCTGGTAACCTCTATTATAATATTTCTTCTGTATAAATGTGCCTATTCTAGGTACCCCATACAAGTTGAATCATAAAATATTCATCCTTTTGTTGGACCAATACATTTTTGTAGAATAGAAGAATGAATGATTCCATCCTACTGAAGGCTTTGAAATGCATCTGTTTGGTCATTCCTGCCTGTACTAAAAGTTTAATCTTCCTGATTCTCAGTATCCAGCTAATGCTTCCAATCTGGCATATTTCTCTGACCTCAATGGTCTTTTTGATCATGATACCGGCTAGAATCACCTTTCAGTACTCCAAGTTCTGGCCTCTTCTGCACATTCTGTTCAGATGCCACCATATTCCACATATATGACACAAATAATGAGCATACACAAGGCACTTCATTGTTTACAAAATTATACACACACACACACACACACGTACAAGGGTGAGAAAAAGTTTACAGTTGTTCATATAAAAGTAATACAATAATTAACAGATGAATACTATAATAATAAACTTATGTTTAACATAGTCACAACTGTAAACCTACTTTTGCCTACTCTGTAATATATACATATTAAAAAATACCCTTATGAGGTAAATAATGCTGCACTTTACAAATGAGGAAATTAAGCTTTAAAGGCAGGCTGTGACTTACCCACATGTAGGTGTCTAGCAAATGCAAGACCAAGAATCTAGAAACTATGGGCTTTTCCCATATAATAATCACTTTGTCCTCCCCCAAATTTGTCCCTTCTCTCTTTTTAAAGAAGTTCAACTACTAGTCAGGGAACAGGAATGTTCAGGGATGGCCCCACTATGTGTGCACACACACATTTGGGAAAAGGAAGAATTGAAACAATTGCAATGTCGCTCCATTTAGTTTCTGAGCATATATTATTGAGTTTCCCTCCTTAGGTGCATCTGAATCCTACCTATTGCCTATTGCTATGCTATTTTATAAGAAATAAAATATAGGAAATTAGGAATCCTGGCCAAGATGGAGGTGTAGGTGGATACACTTTGCCTCCTTGCACAACCGAAAGAAGGACAACAACAAATTTAAAAACAAAAAACAACCAGAACTTCCAAAAAGTTAAACTGTATGTAAGTACAACAACCAATAAGCTAAAGAAGCAGTCATCCAGACTGGTAGGAGGGGTAGAGACAGACAGCCAGGGTGGAGATGACACACAGCAAGGCAGCGGCTGGAGGACTGGGTGAGGTGGCAGCTGGCGGACCTGGCAGTCCCACATTTCTGTGCAGATAGAATAAACCAAGAGAAACAGCTGGGGAGTGAAGCAGATAGCTCAACCCAGGGTTCCAGTGTGGAAAAAGAAAGCCTCAAAACCTCTGACTGTAAAAACCTGTGGTGGTTGTGGCGGCAGGAGAAACTCCCAGCCTAACAGGAGAGTTCATTGGAGAGACCCACAGTGTGCCAGAATGTACACAAACGCACCCTCCTGGGAAATCAGCACCAGAGGGGCCCAATTAACTTGCAGGTAGCAGGGGAAGTGACTGAAAGCGGGGTGAGAGCAGAGCAAGTGCCATTGTTCCCTCCCTGACCTCTCCCCAACATAGAGTGCCACACCAGAAGCAATGTGAAATATGGGTGGTCCCACCCTGATGAATATCTAAGGCTTCACCCCTTACAACATAGCAGGAACACTGAGACAAAGAAATATGGCCCAAACGAAAGAACAGATCAAAACACCAGAAAAAATACAACTAAGGGATGAAGAGATAGCCAAACTATCAGATGAAGAGTTTAAAACACTGGTAATCAGGATGATCACCAGTGGAGTATGGTTGAAAAATAGAGGGAAAAGTGAAGGCCATGTATAGTGAAATAAAGAAAGATACACAGGGAACCAACAGTGAAGGGAAGGAAACCAAAACTCAAATCAGTGATTTGGAGCAGAAGGAAGAAATACACATTCAACCAGAAGAGAACAAAGAAACAAGAATTCAAACAAGTGAGGAGCGGTTTAGGAACCTCTGGGACAACTTCAAACGTTCCAACATCTGAATCCTAGGGGCTCCAGAAGGAGAAGAGAAAGAGCAAGAAACTGAAAACTTATTTGAAAAAATAATGAAGGAGAACTTCTCCAATCTTGCAAAAGAAAGAGCCTTCCAGGGAGTCCAGGAAACTCAAAGAGTCCCAAAGAAGTTGGACCCAAGGAAAGCCACACGAAGGCACATCATAATTACATTACCCAAGACTAAAGATGAGGAGAGAATCTTAAAAGCAGCAAGAGAAAAGGAGACAGTTATTTACAAAGGAGTTCCCAGAAGACTATCAGCTGATTTCTCAAAAGAACACTTGCAAGCAAGAAGAGGCTGAAAAGAAGTAGTCAAAGTCATGAAAAGCAAGGACCTAAAACCTAGATGACTCTATCCAGCAAAGCTATCATTTAGAATGGAAGGGCGGATAAAATGTTCCCCAGATAAGGTCAAGTTAAAGGAGTTCATTATTGCCAAGCCCTTATTACATGAAATGTTACAGGGACTTATCTAAAAAAGAAGAAGATCAAAATAATGCCCAGTAAAATGACAACGAACTCACAACTATCAACAACTGAACCTACAACATAAACAAAAACAAAGTAAGCAAACAAATAGAAAAGGAACAGAACCACAGAAGTGGAGATCACATGGAAGGTTATCAGTGGGGAGAGGGAGTGGGGAGAGGGGGGGAAAAGGACCAGGGAATAAGAAGCGTAAGTGGTAGGTACAAAACAGACAGGGGGAGGCTAAGAATAATATAGGAAAGGAGAAGTCAAAGAACGTGTATGTACAACCCATGGACTTGAACTGAGGCAGGGTGGGGGGAATGCTGGTGGGAGCGGCTGTATAGGGCAGAGGGGAATGAAGGGGAGGAAAAAAATGGGACAACTGTAATAGCATAATCAATAAAATGTACCTTTAAAAAAGTGAATAAAAAATATATAGGAAATTATTCCAGCCAAGTACACACTCTCTTAGAGTTTGTTCCCTGAGTCTTTGGCTGCTTTCCTATCATGTTAAGCCAGCTGGAGAGCACAGGCACCTTAACATTCAGTGTATCCTCTTCTTAAACCTGGGGCCAGCTCTGGATGACCAACATTTTAATTCCACTCTCTTTTGACTGGTTCTTCTTAAAATTACAGAATCAGCCCGGGCCAGGTTGCTCAGTGAGTTGGAGCATCGTCCCCTACACCAAAAAGTTGCAGGTTCCATCCCAGGTCAAGGTGCGCATGGGAGGCAACCTACTGTTGTTTCTCTCCCAACTTTCGCATCAATGTCCCTCTCTCTCTCTGCCCCCCTTCCTCCCTCTAAAAATCAATAAAAAACAAATCCTTAGTTGAGGGTTTGAAAAATTTCCAGCATCAAAGATTGTGCTTAACACAGCACATACAGCCGGTGACTTATTCTGCCAGAGAGAAAGCATAGTGAGAGGAGAGAGAAAGATGCATTTGTAATCCTGTCACCCTCCCAGCTAAGTGTTGTAGCCCCATGCCCTGGAGATGCCCTCTCTGAGGAGGCTGAAGTGAAGGGTAAAGCTAAGTGTGTGGCTAACACTTCCATGCAGTCTGTGACATAAATTGCCTTAGGCTTCATCAGCCTATAGGTATACAGAAGGTTATGTTAATAGCATTTACCACATTCCTTTGGGTAAATGGACCTTTGCCTTATCCAGCTGTTCTGTGTCTTCCTGAAAAGACTCCTCCAAATACTTCTGTCCCCAGGCAGTATCTTATTTGTCCATGCAAACAAATTTCCCCTTTCCACTGGGCACCACCATCTCACACGCAGCATTTGCCAGCTCACTGGGGCATCAGCGCCTTCTGAAGCAGCTGACACACCAGAGCTTTTAAGGTGTCAAAGTGTCACAGCATTCTGTTCAAAAACAGGGGACAGTGTCTCTTATGTGTTACACCCTTTAAGGGGGCAGAAAGCCGAATGTGTGCTGTGAGGCTATACAGAGGGAGGTAAGTACTTCCTTTAACTTTTCCTCACGACTCAATATAAGCTCAATGGATTCTGGATCAGGAAACAAATTTGAATATCAGTATTTGATACATAAGATTGATATTCAAATATTAATACTGTTTTCATAATAACCCTTCCTCCTCAAACAACCAAAGCTTTCTTGCTGAGAAAGCCTCTTAAAATGTCTGGCATCTGCTTTCTACAGGATGAGTTTCCCCCAAGAGGCTTTTCAGAGCTCAGAAAACTGTGCTTCAGGAAGAGTCATCCCAGTATTTTGTCTAATGTGCTCAGTCACATCTGATTTTCAGCTCACCTACTATACAGATGGAGTATTTCCACAATGGACTTTTCCCAGCCAAGACTATTGGTTTGGCTAAGATGGTGTTCCAGCTGCAGATAATGTGATGTCTGACTAAAGGCAGCTTTAAAAATAGAATTTCACTTGTGTCTCATAACACAATATTCAGACACAATATTCAGTGGTCCAAGACCAGTGCAGTGGCCAAGGAGGCTGTTAGGCACCTGTGCTCTCCCTGTGTCTCCCTTTGCACTGCCATTCTTCGCCCATCAGGTTTTGTCCTCATGTATCTGTCTCCTTTATGGCTGCTGCATCTCCCAGCCATGGGTCAGGAGAGTAAGGAGGAGAAAAGGCACACCTGCAGATTTCCATTTATGTTCCTTCCAACAGAAATCCCTGCATTCACTGGTGTGTGTGTGCGTGTGCATGAGGGTGGGGTATTTAAACTCTCCATTTGGTCTAAGCTGAAAACAGATTCTCCATTATGCATCACAGTGACATTTACTGTGTGGTATTTTTAGACATTCTCCTGGCAGCAGCTGCTCAACTGGACTATTGTTTACCCTTTTTGTGTCCCACCCCTAAATTGGCCACACATCTTTATCTCACCTTTCTTTGAGTAAAATATTAACATGAAACTAACTATTAAATGGACAGTTTAGGACCTCAAGACTTTTGATCAAGTTTTTTAGTATGGCTCCGAGAAAGTCACTAATTATTTTAGAGCAGTACTTCAACTAAATGTACACCATGCCAGGCTATTCTCTGGGTCAAGAATTCATCTGCTCTACCAGTATTTCTCAAAGTGTGCTTTTATAAAACACCAGTTCTATTAGATGTTCCGAAACACGCACACACGTGCTGGAAATGCTGCTCTTACAGCTATGTGATGCGCATTGGCATGTTAAAGGTTCTTAAAAGTCATACTATAAATAAGCTTGTTTAACTTTGTTTAACCCACTGCTTCCCAAGGTATTTGGACAAAAGAACCTTTTGAGGCATAATGGCTATGTACATGTTATAGAACCTGGTTTTTATAGAACACACTTTTGAAAATGCCAACCTACCCTGTTTCTTATGTTAAACTCTAGTTATGTTTTCCAACCAAGCTTACCAGATGGAGTTGTCAAAGTGTGAAATATAAGTGATATAATGCATATAGTGAAAACCTGGTTCCTTTTACCTTTCTCCTTTGAAATTTACTCATACAAACCCCTTCCCTTTAACAAAAAGACCATAATATAATTTCTTATTCAGATAGATTAAGAAAAAATAATGTTTTAGTTTTAATGTATGGTAAAGGTTGTGAAATAAGGAACAGTTGGGTTTCTTGAAAAAGAGGAAAATAGCTTTGCACATATTTAAGGAAAGGAAATAATATAACAAGATAAAGTTAAATATAGTAGCATATAAAAGATATTAAAGAGAAGAAGAATTTTTTTAAAGCATGTCACAACCAAATAAGAAATAACTAGATTATGATATTAAGGCCACCAATGTGAACTGAAAAGAAAATAGAAGAATGACATATATCCAAGTGGGGAAGAAATAAGGGGAAAAAAACTATTGAATTAGAGCTGCTGACAATTTTCCACAAAGGTAAACAATTTTGAGGAGTCAAATAACTGAACAGGACCGAAGTTCAGATTATATGCTTCATTAAAACTTGTGGTCAGTGAGCAGGACATTCTCAAGTGCCTCAAGCTTGGACTAATTTTATATCATATGCACACATTCACATGCAGAGTCATGGTGATGAAACATTCTACAAAGATAACAGCCAAATATGGGAGCTTTGTGACGATGCTGGCGAAGCAGTGGAGACTGTGGCCTCAAAACCCACAATGTGGGCCCGTGGGTGCCGACGACTGGGCACAAGAAAGGGCTGCCTTCTGGTAATACTGTTAGCATTTTGCAATTAACTGCAGTATCATATTTAACTCCTAGAAGAGAGTATCTCTGACTTCAGGGTGGAGAATCAGTAGGCTCTATTACACAGTTAAGCATAAACCTCAATGATTTACCAGAAAATATATGGCTTTAAATCCCTGCCTCAGAAACAAAAGAATGTCAAGTAACATCATATATATGATTTTATGTAAACTTTTAAATTGACTAAATTTAAAATTTAAAATTTAAATTTTGAATTTAATAGTTACTTTACATCTAGCTTCCTCAGGAAAGAGTGCAAAATTTTACTTATTATCAGATCTGTTTATTTTTCACAACATAATTTTGGTGTTATTTTGTTGCTATGAAAAAAAAAAACCCCAGAGGTTATTATAGGAAACATAACCCAATGAGAGGAGCTTCCTTGCTGAACAACCTTCTTGAGCATTCTAAAGATGGCTGAGGGAAGCAGGGTTAGGAGAATTCGGTATGTGTAATTACATACTTGGTGGCTTCTGAAAGTGCGAAATCTCAATTACTACACCAATATCAAATTTAAAAATTGCTTCAGGGGTAGAAATTTAAAAATCTAATATTATATATGAAAGTTTAAGGAAGAAAAGTTTTAAGTAAAAAAGAGTGATTAATCTGTAGTTTAGAAACAGACTATAAAATAGGGCTCTTCTTAGAAGTGGAAAAATAACAGGTTTGTAGTTGCAAAGGACTTGATCTTTTTTGACATTCAGCTCTTGTATTTTAAACACCAGATCTTTCCCTAGTGGAACCTTCAGCGGCAGTTTCAACCAGCCAGCACCTTGACTTTAGCCTCAGGAAATCCAGAGTAGAGAGGACCCAGTTAAAACGTGCCAGACTCCCAAATAACAGAAACTGTGAACTCATAAATAGAGGATGTTTTAAGCCACAAACTTTATAATAATGTATAAATGCAACAATAGATTAAAAAATACACTGCCTCTTCAATTTTATGTTCCAACAATACTTATCTACTTGCAGTTCCTAAATATAACTTGCTCTCAGGCTTACATACTTTTTCATTTATGGTGTTTCGTTTATAATGTGCCTGGAGAATGCCCTCTGATTTAGTCAGATGTGTAAACTTTACTCTTCCTGTTCAAGACACATCTCAGACATTACAACCACCAAAAATGTCACTGCCTTCCTTAGATAGACTTTCTGTGTATTAGTCCCTTCCTACTGTAGGAATTAGAAAAAACCCTGAAAAACTCCATTGGCAGAAGATTTAGTTAGCAACTTCAAGATTTTATGGGAAAAAAAAGAATATGAAGACTAAAATTGAGAATAAATATATAAAAGCCTCATTGAAATTTTATATTCCCTAAAGTAAATCAAACAGTTTATCACATACTGATAGTTAACAATGATATTCTACAACTGTTGCCATCATATTGGCAATAATTGCCAGTCTACTTTTTGTATTTACCACCCTTCGCTAAGTAGAAACTCTTATGGGTTTTCTTCCTCTGTAGTTTTAGTGAGATGCTTAAATTTTTCCTGTTTTGTCCTAGAGCGGGGTGTATGTGTGTGACTGTGTGCGTGTGTGTGTGTGTGTGAGAGAGAGAGAGAGAGAGAGAGAGAGAGAGAGACTCTGAGGTTTTGTGTCTTTCTCCTGCCTTCCAGATTCTGCCAACTTTGTCAGTTGGGTTTCTGGGATGGGGAACAGTAGCAACAGTAACTGACCTGAGCATGTCAGAGTACATGTTTCTGAAACCACCCCCAATACCAAGAGATTATATAACTCTCCTGCTAATTTCACAGCAAACCACAGATGCTTTTCTGCTTCCTCCTCCCCACCACCTGAGATTCCCCTTTTCTTGTCACTGCAGTACTAAAACCAAGATGGGAACACCACCAGTTTTATTTATCTGGCCCCCAGGATTGCAAAAACTCTCTCTGCGCTCCTCTCTACTTCCTTTTCTGTCCTAACCCTAAATTTCTTTTTCTAATTACAGTATATCCTTTCTGTTCACAAGGACCAATCCTCTAATCTTTGATAATCCTCAAACAAACAATTACCTCATAGCATGTATCAAGCCCCTATTATGAGAGAAGCCTTGAGGTTACAAAGAGGACTAATATGTGATTCTATGTTTTCAAGAACTTCATTTGCAGATATAAACAATCCAGTTCAGCCCCGGCTGGTATAGCTCTGTGGATTGAGCATTGGCCTGTGAACCAAAGGGTCACCGGTTCAATTCCCCAATCGGGCACATGCCTGGGTTGCAGGCCAGGTCCCCAGTAGGGAGCGCGTGAGAGGCAACCACACATTGATATTTCTCGCCCTCTCTTTCTCCCTCCCTCCTCCTCCCTCTAAAAATAAATAAAATCTTAAAAACAAACAAACAACAACAACAACAAAAAATCCAGTTCAGCATATAAAACATTATCCAGGAATTAAAGCAACAAATGGTAGCCAATGTAAATTGTATCAATGGGATTGAGCACTTAACAGGTATCCCAATAGGTGGACAAAGCATGAAAATTGACATTTACATGCAGAAAATATTTCAAGATCCAAGCAGATATGAGGGACATCTGTTAGGAGGTGACAAAGACAGCAAGGTACCCGGACGGATGTTCAGAGGCAGGATTTTAGTCTCTGGTAGGGAACTGACAAGAGCTAAGCAGTCTCAGCTCTTTAAGGATGGAGTGCTGGTAAAAGAAAGACAAGACTCCCACATGGAAAATCAAAGCTGTGACCCAATTACCAGAAGTAGGCCACAAGCAGGGGCTGGGTGTTGAACACAGTTTTTAAAACTGGAGCAAGCCAGAAATTCCATGTCATTCTACAAGTCTACTTGTGCAAGTGTGCAAATATATACATGCAAGGTTGTTAATTGTGGCACCGTTGATAGTAGTGAAAAACTCAGCAACAACTGAGAGCTCACCAGGATGTTCTTGGTCTTATAGATCAGGTGTCCCCAACTCCCCAACCCCACAGACCATGGCCTGTTAGAAATCGGGCGGCACAGCAGGAGGTGAGCAGAGGACCAGCAAGGGAAGCTTCACTCCGGTTACCACCCGGCTGCCTGAGATCCACCTTCTGCCCCGCCAGACCCGTGTGTGAAGAAATTGTCTTCCGCGAAGCTGGTCCTTGCTGCCAGAAAGGTTGGGGACTGCTAATGTGAATGATGTTATATCCAACCAAGGAAATATTTTACAGGTCTTAAAATCAGTGAGGTATCTAGCTCATATGAGCCGATGTGGAAAGATTTCCAAAATGTATTTATTAATTAAAAAAAACACAAGATAATATGAACAGTTTGATATTACCAGTGCCAATAAAAGGATACTTCTCTACCTCCTCCCACCCCACACCTGTGCATGTATATTAGTCACTGTCCAATTAAAAATAAAAACCATTTGAAGTATTTCAAAAAGAGGAGATATTACACAGGGATTGGTTAAAAATTGTTACAGAATCAAAGGAGGAAGGTAAGTTTACCCAAAGGTGAACAACTTTAGGAAACCACTGAATGGAACAAAAGGAGAAGTTCTTTAACCAAGAGTCCATAGCTGCTACTGGAGATCAGTCTGGGATAAATCTGAAATACTCCACATTCCTGCCATGACATTCCCTTCTTGTGCCTTTTGGGGGGCCCCCGTCACACTAAGGGTTGCTCTTAAAATGGCCGTCTAACCCTGGTGGTGTGGCTCAGTGGATTGAGTGTTGGCCTTTGAACTGAAAGGTCACTGGTTCGATTTCCGGTCAGGCTGTGAAAGAGGTAACCACTGGATGTTCCTCTTACACATCGATGTTTTTCTCCCTCTTTCTCTCTCCCTCCCCCTCTCTCCCTCCCCTCTCTTTAAAAATAAATAAATAAAATCTCTTTAAAAATGTCTGTCTACTGGTATTATACATTTTATGAAGTTAGTAATCTGTGTCAAGAGGGGTCTTATATCAGTCCTTTGGTTTGTTTATTTATTTGTTTGTTTTTAGATAGGTCTTGTTCGGTAAATGTTGAATAAGACAGGAATGGTCTAACTTTGCTTAACTAACTATGGCAGTGGGGCTCAGGAGATAGGCTGACACATTATTAAAGAGAAGATGATTTACAGTAGTAATCTACAAATGGTTTTATTTTAATCTATCTGAAAAAAAGGAGTCTATTTAAAACTGCATGAGAAATGTGTTTTTTCTAGATTAACTTTCCATGTAGAGGTGTGTTTTATATATAAATTATATATACATTTTATATATATAAAATTTTAAATTAAATTTATTGGAGTGGCATTACTTAAAATGATGTAGGTTTCAAGTGTACAAATCTACGATACCTCATCTGTACACTGCGTTGTGTGTAGTAAATTTTAAAAAGAGACAAGTATGTTACTTCTTTATAATACTTGAGTCCATTTCATTACGAAGGCATAAGGTCTTCCAGCCTGGCCACTCTTGGGCGCCACTTCGGATTTTCTCTGCCTCATCTGTCCGTTATTCTGCTCCTGCTGTGGCAACCAGGAGGAACCACTCAAAAGCTATCAGGACTCTGCATCTCTCATCTTCTTTGCTTCTGTCTCTGCCTCTCTGTTTTTCTGTTTCTCCTCCTTGCAGACCGTTTCACCTGTTTCTGTGTTTCGCCTGGAGAGGAAGCACCGAGTTCGTGGGGGAGGGGATCCTCAGCCCATCCTCTTGTTTCCACGTGGAGGCACTGCTAGTAAGTAGCACCGCCTTTCTCTGCAGTCTGACTCCCCAGTCTCAACCCAGTGAAAAGAGTATTTATCTGATTTGCAGCTTGGGGAAAGGAATTGAATGTCCATGGTTCAGCTGCATCCCTCTTCCTTTCTTTTCAGAATGGGTCAGCCTACAGGGTGTACACATTTTCTGCCCCTCCAAGCAGTAAGCTTTAAAGGGTCAGACACCCATGGGGGTAGCTAGCTCTCATGCTGCTGTGATTTCGTGGGTAATTTTGTTTAATTCAGGGGTGGGACAGAAACTAGCCCATGTATTATATACTCTGCTATGATCTCCAGGCTGACTTTGATTGTAATAAATATGATTTCTTGATCTCCAATTGTCTGAGTCCCACATCTATTTCCCAATTGATTCTGAGCTTAGGTGGATATAGATATAAAACAAGGGCTTTATATATTGATTCTACTGAAACCCCACAGCCACCACCATCCCCAGAATTTTATATTTCACAACCTTTATACTTCAGGAAAAATAGTTTTAAAAGGTTAGGTCAAATTATAGCAGGACATGGCTGCCCCACTCTAGTTGTACGATCTTCATGGAAACAAGCCCATCAAGTGTCACCATGCTCTGAGCAGTACCAACTAGCAGAGACAGTGTAGGGAAGTATGCATGGAATTCATGGGTGATTCCAGCTGCTCCATCATCTTAAATGTGCAAGGCCCCATTTGTGAAGGCGATGCGCTCAGCCTACCACAGTCAGAGTGAGAGGCTCAGGCTGCACTGAACCTGCTGCAGGGTCCTGGGTAGGTCAACCCTTTGGCCCGTGGGGATTATCTGAGGCTGTTAAAACATTTATGTTGTATAGAGGGGAAATGCCAATATGGCTGATCCAATTTCAGCTGAGTAAATGGCACGGAGGAAAGACTGTTCTCAAAAAGAAAAAGGGCTTTAAGGTACCAGAATTAGATGTCTGCTTCTTCCCTCAGCAGGTATACCAAAGTTTTGTCTCTGTCCTGTCTCCTCATTTTCATGTTGCCCTTCTTTGTCTCAGAAGAGGAATTGGTCATCTTAATAGAAGCTGGCATGAAGTAAAAAAGCTTTCTCCACTCCCACACAACAAACCTCTGCTTCTACATCCTGCTCCTTTTTCTCCCCAATCTCTATGGAAAAGATATCCTTCCTCCAGGTCATGCTATCTACAACGTGTTACGGTGTAATGTGAGGCTTCGGATTCAAATGGCCCAGATGTCAGTCCTGGTTCTACCATTTTCTAGCCTTGTGACATACACTTTCTGTGTCTCACATACTTCATCTGTACAACTCAAAAGAAAATGGTTGTAACAACTCAAGAGGGTGGATTTGAAGATTAAATGAAAAAGTGGACACAAAGACATTGGCGCAGAATAGTAATAGCAGCTTCTTACTATGTTGTGATCACCAACAACTACCCTGTCACTAAATCCAAAAGCTACCTCTTTTTTTTTTTAATCCTCACATGCTCTTTGATTCTAGAGAGAGAAGAAGGGAGGGAGAGAAACACTGATGTGAGAGAGCAACATCGATTGTGCGCCCCAACGGAGGCTGAACTCACAACCCAGGCATGTGCTCTACCAGAATCGAATCAGTTTATGAGACAACGCTCCAACCAACCAAGCCACGCTGTCCAAGGCCTAAAGCTACTTCTTGCCTTTCTTGACCTTTCTGCATTATTTGACATGGTTGACCTCTCTCTTTTTGCCATTCTCTTGTCCCTTAGTTTTTGTATTACTACTTTCTTATGGTTTTCATTCTATACCTCTAACCACAGGTTCTCAACATCCATCATGATGTTCTCTTTCCTTGACTGCTTTAAACATCAAGGCTTTGACCGTAACCCTCTTCTCTTGTTATTCCATGTACTATCCCTTCATGTTCTCACCTACACCTACACCTACAGCCTTGGGTAGCCCCTGGGGGGGGGTTGTATAATCTGTATTTCTAGCCCTCACTTCTTCCCTGAGCTGAGACATAATGTTTGGCCAGATACACCCAGATCTTAAATCTTAGAAAAACACTCTTAGACTCAAGAGTGTTTTTATAAATATAACAAAGGCAAGTATCTAATGGAGCCACAGCTTTAAACACCCAACTATCTATGGGATTTGTGCACCTTGCATGTCCTACAGTCACCTTAGCCATTCCAAGGAAACTCATAATGTTCCTCATCCCACAAATGTGTCTCCATCTTTCTCCCTGGATCCACCTACTCTGCATCGTAACCAGAAATTTTGTTTTCCCTTTTATTCCTATTAAAACACCATTTGTCCTTAACAAGTCTTACCAGTCTATCTGCTAAATCCCTCTTGGATTTACATATTTCTCTCTATTCTCTCACATCATCCAGCCAAACAAAACACTTGCACTTCTCCAATGGCCCTAGCTCCCTCCTTTGTTCAAGTTCCTCTGTGTATTAGGATATGCACCTTTCCTCCTTTGCTTACTCCTACTCTTTGAGATTTAGCTTCAACCTTGTTTCCTCTAGGAAACCCCTTTTGCTTCCTCAAGATCAAATTAGGAGCCCGTTGTTCCTCTCTGTTACAAATACTTACGATGCACTGTGCCACATCCTCTTGGCCTACCTGGGGACAGTTCCACATGCTTTTTCCTTCCCCAAGTCAAGTCTGAAGTATCTTTGAATTTTGCTGCCTTGGAGCTTTCTGTGAATCAATAGGAAAACTGCTCAGCCTGGCTGCAGAAACAATGTGGAAGTGTGGTGGAAGCTAACCCTCCATTAATAGGGTACAGGAGTCAGTGGATGACCTGAGACCCATTCTACAGAGGGTCTCCAGTGGGACTGTTTACTTGAGGTCACCATTGCTCACTGACATTCCTTGTTAGTTGTTCTCCTTCCCTTTCTCTCCATACTTCCTCATCTCTGCTTTCTGGCATGACCACCCAAATTTATACCTGTACCCAAAAGTTTTTATTAGGCTCTGATTTAAAAATCAAACATCTTTTGGAAGGTAGGAGTACCCAAACTAACACATGTTCTAATAGTATCCAGTCTTTATGGCTGCCATAACATTTATTATATTGAATTATCATTGTAGCCTTACCTTGTTTATCTTCGTGTCTTTTAGTACCCACTGTGTTGACATAGGAATCCAATCAGTTTATGAGACAACGCTCCAACCAACCAAGCCACGTTGTCCAAGGCCTAAAGCTACTTCTTGCCTTTCTTGCCTGGGTATTAAAATAGTCATTATATAAAATATGTAAAAGCAGGTAGGATGGAGGGAAGGAGAGAGAGAAAGAGGGAAGAAAGTGAGGAAGGGAGGAAGGGAGGTAGGGTGGAAGGAAGGAAGATGGATAGACCTTCGGTTAACATCCCTTTTGCTGGGTGCTCGCTATTCCTACTGCTATACTATTCACTTTGTGAAGGTGCAGATTGTGAATAATACATTGCAGATGTAGACTATTATTGGAAAATCATCTGAAAAGTGAGACACAGATACAAGGTGAGCTTTCTGTTTTTGTTAATCACAGTGTGGTTATAAGACTAGGTCCTGCATTGGAACTGTGATGCACTATCTCAGATTTGCTTGAATAAAAACAGAGCAATTGTTCTTGGGGGGATGTGATTAGTACAAAGCACCTGGGAGACAGTGATGTTGATGGAATCAGCAGAGGCGCTGTTATTGAATTGTTGTCAACATCCTCCGGACTTTGTAAGCAAGACGGAGACTGGGAGATGGAGCCAAAGGAGGCTGGGTGTAGGCGACATAAAAAAAAAAAAAAAAGAAAAGAAAGAAAGGCTGAACCCTTTACTGGAATTTCGCAGATGATTTCTTCAAAACAACTTTAAAGAGAGCATACTTCTCTAGTGAATGATGTGATACTCTAACACATAATTATTTATGAAGTTCTCATCACAGTGGCACCTAAATACTTCAGAGCTATTTGCTGCATGGCCTAGATGCATCCAGAGCTTTATTAGACCCAGGTTGCATTGACGATGTAATAAAGGCAGATGTCTAATGGATTCACGTTAAAAAAAATTCCCTACTACCAAGGCACTTGCAATTGTTCAGTTGTTTCATACGATTTGAATACCAATCTCAGGAGAAATAATAGTAATCGAGCAAAAATAAGTGGGCTAGAAGTCTTTGGTCTCTGAAGGGGATTAGTGCTGGGAAATAAAATACTAATTTAGGAGAAGTAAGAATTAGTAATAGCAGGTGTTTATCTCATTTTAGATTAAGTTTTTTCCATTTTTATTCCATTTAATGTTTCTCATTCTGTTCTTCTTTTCCCAGAAGTTCTTTTATTTATATTCAGAAAATCTAGATAGCCAGGTTTCCTTGGAGCAAATCACTTTCTTTTACAGAGATCTATGAGGCTCCAGGTATTATTTTCCTAGTCAATTTCACTAAGGCAAAGACTATAGCGAAGGATTTTCACAAAATGAATATTTAAAAATCTTAAAATATAGCTGCATTTGTATCTGTGAGCTATAAACAGCAGGAAACCTGAAAGGTTCTAAAACCTGCTATTTCCCCTCTTATGGTCTCTTATGAACAAAGTTTTACATGTTCCATCTTCAGAAGCTATCTCAGTTCTTCCAGTTTAAGAAAATTTATCTTACATAGTATGCAGCCTTTGGATTTTTCTGACTTTGCCCACAGTTGTCATTCCAGAAGTGATGCATACCACTCAGTTCAATTTGCATCATTACACAAAAAGGACTCTCCTTGGAAACCTTTTATGTGCTTCAAAAACATAATACCATTTCAAAGAAGTGTGTTCTTTTTAAGATAATAACTGCTGTTAACTCCCCCACTAGATCTTTCTGAAGTATTTGACAATTAACCCAGCTTACCACTGGCTTGAAATGACTTGACAGAGACTTAACTCTTTGGGGAAGTGATTTTCCTTTAACCTACTACCAAGCAAAATAATTTTTTTTGCTTTTCACTGTATTTTCTTGCATTTAAACTTCATCTTTATACTTCCTGTACATTTACCCCTTGGGTTATGAATTCATTTTTGGTTTTAAGTGTTTGTGATTTTTTTTTTTTTAATCCTCATCTGAGGATATTTTTTCATTGTTTTTTAGAGATAGGAAGGGAGAGGGAGAAACGTCTGTGCGAAAGAGAAGCACCAATTGGTTGCTGCCTGCAAACCACTGACTGCAGATCAGGTATCATATGCACCAGGACAGCGGATGTAACCACGACCCAGGCATGGGCCTCCACCAAGAATCGAATCCTCAACCTTTTGGTTACGGGACGATGCTCCAAACAACTGAGTCACACTGGCCAGGGCTGTGTGTGGTTCTTAAAAACAATGGAATCATTGTGCTCTGGGCTGAATTGCATCTTTCTAAAATTCACATCAAAGCCCTAACCCCCAGTACCTCAGAATGTGACTGTTGTTTGGAAGTAGGGCCTGAAAGCAGTGATTAAGTAAAAATGAGGCTGTTAGTGTAGTGCAATCTTACAGGTGTTGTTATTAGAAGAGAAAATTTGGACACACAAAGAGCCACGAGGAACGTACGCGCAAAGACAGAAGACCATGTGAGGACACAGCAAGAGATGACTATGAGCAAGACAAGTGGAGAGGCCTCAGAGAAAAGCAAACTGCCACCACCAAGATCATGGGCTTCTAGACTCCATGAGAAAATAAATTTATATTCTTTAAGCCACTCAGTATGCAGAATTCTGTTATGGCAGCCCTAGCAGACTAATACACATAGATTTTCTCTGTTCTATCCCTTCCAAGTGGTCATTCCAACCTTAGCTTGAAGCTCTTCAGTGTGAGAGAAGGTGCCACTCCTCACTGCCTATCTCCATAGGTCAGGAAGCCCTTTGTGAAAGTATCTCCTTCTGTTCCGAGTAACTATGATTTCCTGCAGTAATGCCACGGTCTGAAATGACATCTTGATGTACACAGGGCTATCCCCTAATCTCCACACAAGCCCAGTGCTGTCTCAAAAGTAAAATAGTAGTAAGTCAATTAAAAATGGCCTTAAGTGGCCCTGTCCAGGTAGCACAATTGGTTAGACTATCATCCCAATAGGCCATGGTTGCGGGTTCCATCCGTGATTAGGGGACATGCAAAAATCAACCAATGAATGCATAAATAATTGGTACAACAAATCGATGTTTTTCTCCCTCCCTCTCTCTCTCCCTCTCTTTCTCTAAAACAAAATCAATGAATTTTTTAAAATGCCTTTAGGTGATTGAATTTTCAGGTAGTGCCTCTGAACTCCAGTTCACTGTCCACGCAAATTTATTTGCAAAATCCAGACTCTTCTGCCCCCACCCGATCATTCAAGGCTGGCTGTTCCTTCCTGGTTCTCTTATTTTGTGCTGCCTTAACTACCATCTTATTGGCCTTCTTACCTATAACTTTTAGTAATTACCACCAAAAGGAGGTAATTTTATGAACATTGGTGGGTAAAATATGCTGTGAGCTAATCGCCCACCTACCACCACCCTGACCATTTTTATTTGGTGAGATTATATTTTAAGGAAAAATGTAGCCCGTCTAAAGGAGGAAATAAGACACCTGGGGGCAGGTTAGGGGCACCACAGGAGAAAGACAAACCCTTTGCCTTGAACAGAATGTGTGTGTCACACTAGCCTCTAATAAGGCCCTGTTTCTGCCCTTGCCCCCGACAGTCCACTCAGGTCATAGTAGCTTGATGATTATTTAAATTCTGAATTGTATTTGCCCAACCCTCCTTGCCCTCAGCTTCTCATCAAACTCAGCATAAAACCTGGTCCCTCCTAGTGGCCATAGGGCCCCCATGACTGGCCGCCTGTCCTCAGGGGCCTCCTACTATCCTCTGATACCTCAGGCTCCCACACTGTGGCTTCTGCTCTTGCCATTCCTTCAGCTTGGAATTCATTTCGCCTAGATATCTGTCTGAGCTTTGCTTAAGTGACACTTTTCGCCCTCCTCCAGTCCCACCAATAAGAAGAATATTAATGATAATAACAATAGCAGCAGTAATAAAAACAGAGTCTTTCCTGCCATTGTTTAAAGTTTTACTAATGACCCCGACACTCAGCTCTCTAGGAAGAGGCATGATGTAAACAGTGTAAGTTTATTTTCTTTTCATTTTTTTATTGTATTTTTATTCCATTACCATTTATCTTCCTTATGCCCTCTCCCACTTCCACCTGTGCCATCCTCCCCACAATCACCACACTGTTGTCCACGTCCAGAGTTCTTTTTATTTTTGCTCTCTCCCTCTACCCGCTAACCCACACCCTCGCTCAGCTATCAGCCTGTTCTCTATTTATGAGTCTGGTTCCATTTCGATTGTTAGTTCAGTTTGTTTGATTCCATATATGAATGAAATCATATGGTATTTGTCTTCCTCTGGCAGGCTTTTTTTCACTTAGAATAATGTACTCCAGGTCCATCTATGCTGTCACAAAAGGTAAAATTTTCTTCTTGTCTATGGCCCAATAGTATTCCATTGTGTAAACATTCCATAACTGTTTTATCCACTCATCTACTCATGGACACCTGGGCTGCTTCCCAATCTTGGCTATTGTGAATAACACAGCTATGAACATAGGGGTGCATATATTCTTTCAAATTAGTGTTTCAGGTTTCTTCAGATAACGCCCCCAGAAGTGGAATCGCTGGATCATAAGGCAGTTCCATTTTTAATTTTTTTGAGGTAACTCCATACTGCTTTCCACAGTGTCTGCACCAGTCTGCATTCCCACCAACAACGCATGAGGGTTCCCCTTTCTCCACATCCTTGCCAGTACTTGTTGTTGGTTGATTTATTGACAGGTGTGAGATCATATCTCATTGTGGTTTTAATTTGCATTCCTCTGATGATTAGCGATGTTGAGCATCTTTTCATATGTCTGTTGGTCCTCCATATGTCCTCTTTGGAGATATCTCTATTCAGGTCCTTTGCCCATTTTTTAATTGGATCATTTGGTTTTTTGGTGTTGAGTTTTATAAGTTCTATAAATTTTGGATATTTACCCATTATCAGATATATCAGCAAATATATTCTCCCATTAAGAGGGTTGTCTTTTCATTTTGCTGATGGTTTCCTTTGCTGTGCAAAAAAATCTGTAGTTTGATGTAGTCCCATTTGTTTATCTTTTCTTTTGTTTCCCTTGCCTGGGGAACATATCAGCAAAAATATTTCTATGAGCAATGTTGAGATTTTACTGCCTATGTTTTCTTCTAAGATTTTTGTGACTTCAAGCCCAACATTTAAGTCTTCAATCCATTTTGAATTTATTCTCGTGTGTGGCATAAGAAGATGGTCTAGTTTCATTTTTCTGCATGTATCTGTCCAATTTTCCCAATACCATTTATTGAATAAATTATCTTTAGTTTGTTGTACGTATTTGCTTGCTCTGTCAAATATTAATTGAGTATAAATGCATGGATTTATCTCTGGGCTCTCTATTCTGTTCCATTGATCTATGTGTCTGTTTTTATGCCAGTACCATGAGGTTTTGATTACTATGTCCTTATAGTATAGTTTGATATTAGGTTGTGTGAGTCCTCCAACTTTGTGTTACTTTCTCAAGATCAGTATTGCTATTCAGGGTTTTTGGGGGTTTTTTTTTTGTGATTCCATATAAAGCTTTGGAATATTTGTTCTAGCTTTGTGAAATATGTCATTGGTGTCTTGATAGGAATTGTGTGGAATCCATAGATTGCTTTGGGTAGTATGAACATTTTGGTGATGTTAATTTTTCCTGTTGATGAACATGGTATATGCTTCCACTTATTTGTATCTTTCTCACTTTCTTTTCCATATCTTATAATTTTCTGAGTACATGTTTTTTACATTCTTGGTTAAATTTATTCCCAGGTATTTTATTCTTTTTGAAGCAATTGTGAATGGGATTTTTTCTTAATTTCCCTTTCTGATAGCTCGTTAATGGCATATAAAAATGTAACTGATTTCTGGATATTAATTTTGTATTCTGCTACTTTACTGAATTCATTGATCAGTTCTAGTAGTTTTTTGGTGGAATCTTTAGGGTTCTCTATATACAGTATCATGTCATCTGTAAATAATGACAGTTTTATTTCCTTTTCCAGTTCGGATGCCTTTATTTCTTTTTCTTGTCTGGTTGCTATGGCTAGGACTTCCACTACTACATTGAATAAGAAAGGTGAAAGAAGACATGCCTGTCTTGTTCCCAATCTTAAGGGAAATGCTTATAGTTTTTGCTCATAGAGTATGATGCTGGCAGTGGGTTGTTTGCTCATAGAGTATGATGCTGGCATATATGACCTTTATTATCTTGAGGTATATTCTCTCTATTCCCGCTTTGCTGAGAGTTTTTGTCATAAACAGGTGCTGGATTTTTATCAAATTATATTTTGCATCTATTGATGATACCATGTGGTTTTTATCCGTCACTTATGTGGTGTACCACATTTATCGATTTGTGGACATTGTACCAACCTTGCATCCCTGGATTAAATTCCACTTGATCATGGATATACAGTGTAAGTTAAAATCATAGTTGAGGACACAGATGGTCTTTACTCTCTCAGTAACACTCTGGGGAATTCACATGGTGAAAAATTGTTCAAGGATACACATAAATTTCTTGGCACTCATTTGCAAAGTTCATTCCAATCAGATTTTTTAAAAGTTACATTTGGGGAATGATACTTTAATGGTGGGCACAAGTCATTAAAGGTTTGTCCAAACCTATAGAATGTACATCAAGAGTAAACTCTAAGGTAAACTGCAGACTCTGGGTGATTATGATGTGTCAATATAGTTTCATCAGTTGTAACAAATGTACCACTCTGAAGGGGAATGTATAATGGGGAAGGATATGCATGTGCAGGGGCAGGGGTTATAAGGGAAATCTATTATCTTCCCCTCAATTTTGCTGTGGACCTAAAACTACTCTTAAAAAATTCTATTTAAAAAGAGTTATATTCACAGGTTTTTGAAGGGTTAATATGAGGAGTGAGTGAATTGACACAATTGGATTGCTCCAGTGTCCTTATCTTTCCTTTCTGAATCTAAGTCAAAAACTTAATTCTTAACTCACCCTCTCCTCACAGCCAGGTCCTCAGAGCTACCTGGAATAACCCTAAGGGAGGGTGCTCTCAGTGGACACTCTACCTAGTAAGTATATCAGGGTCTCCTAAGGTTCCCTTGAGCCCTTGCATAGTCTCCTCTAAGGAGACATTCATTCTGTCTCACTTGTGCTCCTCCAAACATTTAATTGGAGCATGTGTCACACCCTCCTGCAATTACTTCTCTATCTGTACATTTGACACCATGTACTCTGGCTGTTTAAGGAGAGGGTCTCTAAGAATTATTACAAAATTAATACATGCTTAAAAATTCAACCAGTGCAGAAGTCAAAAGCTCCTAATGCCCCTGTCCTTTCACTTCTACTACCTGGAGATGATTCTTTTTAAATTTCTGAATTACTTTCCTGAATTTCTCTATTTATAAACTAGCAAATATCTACACATAGCAGGCATGATTATTTTTAGAATATCACATTCAGAAGTACAAAAATGTAACTTTTTAAAAATAATATCCTAATCTCTATTTTTGAGCACGAGGTCCATCAAGGGCAGAAAATGTTTGTCAATTCAAAGGAAACATAGGCATTTCGGTGTTTTCTCAGTCAAGTGAAGAGTTTCCTCTCTGCTGGTCTGCCCTGGATGGTTGTTGTTCTAGATTCAAGGGTATGGCACAAAAGTGTTGTGGAGGAGGTGGCCAGCCATGTGCCCACCACCACATCTGGCTCTGGATGGCTGCTGCCCATCCATCTTCCATGTTGGCATCTGGCACAGACCAGAAGGCTGAAGCTCGTCTTATGATGGTGTTGGCTCATACTGGCTCAGAGGTCTTGCCTGGCTGTTGACTCATTTTTTTTTTAATCCTCAGCTGAGGATATGCTTATTGATTTTAGAGAGAGAGGAAGGGAAAGAGAGGGAAAGGGGGAAAAAAGCATAGATATGAGATAGGAACATCAATCAGTAGCCTCCCATATGTGTCCCCGCCGAAGATCAAAATTGCAACCTAGCTGTGTGCCCTGACTGGCAATCCGGCCCACAGCCTTTGGGTGTGTGGGACGGTGCTCCGTCCAGCTGAGCGATTGGGCCAGGGCCAGCTGTTGACTCTTTCCAAGATACCTGAGGAGGCTTCCCTGGGTCCCATCAGTGAAGCTGCCCAGGCCCAACTCCCTGTCACAGGTTATTCTACTTGGCACTCCCCTCTTCTATGCCATGACAACAAAGGAAATTTAAATGGGGCCCTGGACAGGAAACTGGGCACAGCACTGCTTCCTCTTGGACCCCCACACTCTGTGGCTCAGCTTATATTGGACCCTCATTGCTGTACTGTTCTCAACAGTTCTGCTCTCTCCAATTCTCCTTTTTCTCCTGGAATATTTTTATCTAGATGAAAGCAGGAAAATTGGCTCTTATATCAACATGCATTCTTTTCAAAGCCATTGTTTAACCTATTGTCTCTGCCAGGAGTTTCAAAAGTCTTTTGAAATTAAAAAAGCTGAGAATTGATTCTTTTGTCCCTGCTCCCCTGAGGCCCCAGGCTGCCCTGGGTTCTGCCTGTACAGGTGGAAGGTCAGGACGGCCCTGGTGATGGCTGGAGAGGGGGAGCTGAGGCACTCGTAAATACTTTAAGGATTATCCCACTACATTAATAGATCCTTTATCTATTTAATGAATTTATTTATTTTGCCCACAAGTATAATTCCTCTATTCCCACTGTTCTAATAGCTTGCTTTTGTCATTCAATAAAATATCGGGGGTATTTTTTTGAAATCAGTATAGGTACATTTACCTCAAACCTTTACACAGTTGGACAATATGAAATCATCTCAGTATATAGTATTGCTTATTGAATCAGTCCACTGTTGATGGACATTTAGGTAGTTCCTGGTTTCAGATTTTCTATCAAAGCAACTGTCAACGTAAGAAACACTCAAACCTGTAAAGTATTTTTGCAACTTTGTTTGAGTCAAACTGATGACAATTGCCAAGAACCTCAACAAGTCGAGAAAATGTTCCAGAAAATGGCAGTTTTGCATCTTATTTTATACATTACAATCGAAAGAGAAACACATGAGTGTGTTACATGAAATCCATTGGTGATAGATTAGGGAGGCAGGAGGAAGCCAAGAGAGGGGGGCGGAATCTCTCGGACTGGATAAAAAACAAAATTGTAAACACATTTCTTTTACACAGGTGGGTCCAGGATAGTTAACAGTCAACAATGAACATGATAACAATAACAATGAGGGGATTTGTGGTCTCCCCGAAGGCGTGGTGCCTGGGTTTTGAGGGATCTGGAAAAAGGAAGTTTGACATTCCAAAGGTATGTTATTGTAGATGCAAAAAGACAACAGACAAGCGCAGTTAAGATAAAGATTGACCTTTGCTAGGGAAAAATACCAGCCTAGGACATGACTACCCACCATGAACTAATTTGGTTAGAAACTTAATTTCAGACCATCCCTATGTAGCTACTGTAGGTCTCTGAGTTTGTAAGGCTGCCATGCAGGCCTCCCCTGAGCTTGTCAAGTTTTGCATACAGCCTCTTTTCTTCTGCACAACATATATGATTATTTTATGAGATATCTGTAACATACTTTGTTAGATGTAGAGTTACTATGTACAGAGTATATCTGTTTTACATTTTGGTTTCATTGGCACACTGTCTCTAAAAATGCATACCAATTACATTGCTACCAAAAGAACTTAAGAAGTTCAATTTTCTACAGCATTCACCAGCAGTAGGCAGTTGTCAGGCTACGATAGATTGTTCTTCATTTTTTATTTTGCTTCTTTTTTGCATGAATCCTTGTTCATTCCTCAGACTACTTTCTATTAAACATTGTTTTCTTATTGATTTGTACAAGGTGTTTGTATGTGAATGAAATTAGGCCTTTGACTATGTTTCTTGATTTGTTTTGTTGTTAACTCTTTTTTCTGTATAAAAGATTAAGTTTGCCCTGGCCTGGTAGCTAATTTGGTTAGAGCATTGTCCTGATATGCCAAGGTTGCGGGTTTAACCTCTGGTCAGGGCGCATAGAAGAAGCAACCAAGGAATGCACAAATAAATAGAACAACAAATTGGTGTTTCTCTCCCCCCCTCCTTTCCTCTCTCTCTCCCTAAAAATCAATCAATAAAACATGTTAAAATGATTAAATTATACATGGAGTGAAATCTATCGAATCTATTCTTTCCTGCCTTTAGTTACATACCAGTAGAAAATAACAAATGAATGAATAATAATTTATATTTTATTGTATTACTTTTTTGTTTTTCTATTTCACTTTATTGCAGATTATTTTGGTGCAAGGTATAATATGGTATAAGATGAAGGTATAACGTCATCTTTTTCCAAATGTTTCAACACCACTTATTGAATATTATTTACCTTCCTATTGTGTACTTTTCAGGAAAAAGTACTACATTTAGTTATATGATCCAGTCTTAATAATTTTTCAATTATCCATGTCATGATACCCTCTTCCTCCTGTTTTCCCAATATTTCTGATTATCATTTCTTCCAGAAGGTAGAAATGTTAACAAACAAAAAAGGGGAATTCATCTGCCTGCTGCCACAAAAACCAATCTCATGAGGCAGTTACTGGTGAAAAAGGAAAGAGGTTTTATTCAGATGCTGTGCAACCTGGGAGAATGGCAGACTCTTATCTCAAAGCCCATTTCCTTGACTGAGACCAAAACAAAAGGCTGTGTTCAGAGTTCCTGTTCCAATTAAAAATATAGCCCTTTGGAGCCCACAGGCAGCTGTTGAGTGGTCCAGGTAGCTCAGCTTGTTGGCACCTGTTGTTCATTTCCAGGTCCATCCTGGAGTCCATAGGCCAAGTGGCTGCTAGGGCCACAGGGTCATATGTGCTGGCATGTGCATCACCAGGTGGGCAAGAGAGCAAGAGAGGCTCCCTCCTGGAGACCATTGGCTGCGTGGCTCCACCTCCCAACCAATCCCTTCTTTATCCAGGCTAGACTGACAGAACTCTTTGGTCCAGCACCTCCCCACGCTGCCCTTTTAACTTTTATGGCACATGTGCCTGCCTTCCCTTGGTCCCACCCCCAACCTGGTGCACGAGATGAAGGAAGGGCTTATTGTGTACTCGGTGTAAGAACCTTCCCTTGCTGCCATCCCAGCTGGTATAAGAAACTCCTCAGGCTCAAACTGACCATCCACTGGTAACAGAAAGAGGTTTATATTGCCTTTATGTGAGTCTGGTGAGGAGAGACCAAGGCAAATCACCCTACTTGTTTTTCCTTCCTCCAAAAGGACAGGAGCCCTTATGCACGGATAAATGTATGCTCCCCAGAGAGGTCCTGCTTGTTCAAGACTCACAGTTTCTATTAGCAGTGTTAACTTTTTGCCAAGGCCTAGGTATAACCAGTGACTCAGAAGCCATTCTGTTTGAAGGTGTGTGACTTCCATGGTGTCACAATCCTGAGCAAGTCATAGCCTAAATGACTACTCTGAAAATGACAGAAACCTACCCCTTTGGAAGACTGGTGTCCTGAGCCTAGTGCATCATCTTCCCTCTTTCTTGGCTGATATTTTTGAACAGAGTAAGCAAGTGGTGATGCTTATCATCTCATTCTCAAAAGTGGGAGTAAGCCTCTGGTTCAGCTTAAAATTCCTTCGCAGTAAACACCAAACCCAAAAAGAGCATGAACATAAATGTTACATGGACTGTTTGACGATGAGAAGTGTCATGGAAATAAAGCAAAGCAGAGCAGGGCATGCCCAGGGAGGAAGGAGCAGTGTGAATTCTAAATAAGGCAGTCAGAGGAAGCCTTCCTGAGAAGGTGACATTCGTACAAAGGCTTGTAAGAGGTAAGGTTGTGAGTCATGAGGGGTTTGAGTAAAGAACATTGCAGGTACAGGAGCCAGCCTGTGTGAAGGTCCTCAGGTGGGAGAGACCGGGACACTTAAGGCACAGCAAGGAAAAGCAGTGTGAGTGAGGGAAAGATAGGAGAAAAGGGGGAGAGGTAAGGGTTATAAATGGGATCGAATTATGTGGCACCTTGAAGACCTACTTTAAATTATGGAATCGTTACTCCGCATTTTTATTTATTTATTTTTCACAGTCCAAGAGGCTAAACCTTAAAAACCAATCCCATATAGTACCAAAATAATTCACTTAAACAACTTACAGAGGATGAATCAAATTGGCAATTAATGTTTTCTAAAACAGAGTAGGCTGGATATTTACAGTGAAATAATCCAATGTTATATTAGAAATTAATTCAGATCAATAACTTTGTTATATTGCAAACTTATAATTCGAACGAATTCATATAAATATAATTCAATGAAATATAATTCAAATGAATACCTTTGTTATAAACTAAGTTAAACTTAAATAAAAACTACTTTTCAAAATTCTAAAAATATTATTAGGTGTGGAAGAGAAGGAAATAGGCAAGATAGAAATATGCATGTTGGATATGGTTTTTTCTTAACTTCTTTCTCATAGAAAAAACAAATAATTACATTTTTTTTAAATCAAGGAAATAACAAGAAACAATGCCTTCTGGTATTTTGTCACTTCCCTGGGAATTTTTATTTACATATTATTGTCTTGAACCTGGGATAAGAACTAGGAGTCAGGTTTGTAGAAATGCCCCTTAATCTTTTGTTTTAACTTACTAATTTTATGTGCATGACTTCACTTCAAGGTCTTGGGGTTTCTCTTCAGCAAAGAAAACAAATTTAACTCTCTGGGACAAAGTACTTAAATATTAATAGCCTAAAAATTTGTGTGTGGGGAGGAAGATTTGAAAAACATAAGAAAAATTGAGTATGTCATATTATAAATCTTTCTGATCATCACTGCTAATTTAATTTATTTAACAAATATTTATCAAGTAATAAAGGAAGTAGAAGTAGAAGAACCTGTGAAGAGCCTGAGAAAGTGTGTTTGGATAGCTAGGGGAACAGAAAAGTATCAAAAAATCTTAGCAAGGAGTTTCGGGAGGAAGCAAATGTCCTACAAGTTTAAATATTGCAAAGTAATCAAGTGTGTTCAGTGAATTTGGCATTTAAGAGTTCATTGGTGACTTTATTAAAGAATGATTTCCATTATGTGTGGTGTTTATAATACGTTCTCGCATTTTATCATTGTATCAAGTTCTGTCTGTTGAAATGCCTAGAGTGGTTTTTGTATTCCATGTTGGGCCTTCATTAATACAGCAGGGCATGCCAGCTAGGCCACGGCTAAGTGTGAATTCACTGAGTAGGCAGAGTTAGGTGGTACCATCCCTGCCCACCCCTACTTGTATCACTGATTTGCATGGAAACCAGGAGACTCTTGGAAGGAAAAATGAAACCTTGCTTCCACCTATGTTGTAGACATAGAGGTAAATACATGGAGAACTAATGTGTGGGTGAGTTATGAGGGTTGTGATGAGAGATGATAAGTTACTAGAAGAATAGAGACCATGTGGCAGATAACTCATTATAAAAGGAGTCAGGCCCAAAGAGGAAGAGGGCCTGGGAGTCAAAGAGAGTGGTGGCTACAATATGACTGAGTTTCAAGCAAACCACATAGTTTGTGCCCTGAGGCGGGGAAACTGTGTTAAGCCAAAAGAGGGACCTTAATGAATTCTGAAACACTTCTGCACCCAGGAGATATGCTGTGGGATCCCTTTAACATACCATCAGCCAAGTGGAACAGAGACAACATTCACTAAGTTTGCCAATTTCTCATAACACCATGAGCTTTGAGAAGCTCTGCACCTTGGAAGAGCAAGAGCAATGTCATCAGCAGAGTCTGACAACAAGCAAAGAAGACAACAATTTGGAATGATTGTAACTTTTCGGAAATACCTTTTAGGGGACCCTGCCTGCGACGTGCACCTTTGGGATAGCCAAGCAATACTCTGTAAAAGGCTGAAGCTTCTGCCTGACCATATGGAGGACAGAATCAATGTAATCTAGGTTATAAAGAGAAAACAACATAATTAACTATAACTCGAACTAATAGGGAGGGCCCTGGCTGGTGTGGTTCAGTGGATTAAGTGCCAGCCTGCGAACCAAAGGGTCGCCAGTTCGACTCCCAGTCAGGGCACATGCCTGGGTTGTGGGCCAGGTCCCCAGTTGGGGGCGCGTGAGAGGCAGCCACACATTGGTGCTTTCTCCCTCCTTTTCCCCCTCTCTAGAAATAAATAAATAAAATCTTTTTAAAAAAACCTAATAGTGAGGGAAAGATTTCTGAGACTTGAAACAATAGAACAATTTCCAAATTTGTTTTCTATTT
This sequence comes from Mormoops blainvillei, assembly GCA_004026545.1. NCBI lineage: Eukaryota > Metazoa > Chordata > Mammalia > Chiroptera > Mormoopidae > Mormoops > Mormoops blainvillei. The sequence continues at coordinate 4,428 of PVJD01005537.1, read as the reverse complement.
CATATCTCAGTTTTATATTTGGATTTTTCACTTAGGTTTAAAAATTAGTGCACAAATTGCATATGATAGCCTTTAATCACTTTTTATATGAGTTATTAAGATCTTTCTTTATTTTAGATTTTTACATTGAGTTCCTCTCTCTTTTAGTCAAGTTATGCTGGCAGTCAAATAATTCTGGTAACACAAAAAACAACTCTTGCTTCAGTTTACCAATGAAATTGTTTTCTAATTTTCCAATATGTTTTGTCTTTATTTTTTATAGAATCTAGTGTTTTCCTACCTCTCTTTGTTTATCTGTGTTTTTATTCCAAAATTGTTTTGGTATAGGTAAATAAGGAGATTAACATATCTTGAATTGCTTACTATGTACCGAATTTTAGTATAGATTAAGATCATGTTTATCTGTTAGTATTATTTTCAAACTTTAAATTTGGTTCAGAAAATATTTTTACACTGTTCTCCTTTCATATCTTAAATTTTATAACAATAATTGTTTATTTAAGAAATTTAACTACCTTTACTGTGATAGTCCTCTAAAAATCATCTTAAACCTATTGTCCTTTCAATAGCTCTAATCTTTTGTAATTTATTTTATAGGTGCAGGTTGTGTGGAAATATTTCTTCAGGTTCTTTGTTTGCAAGGGAATTTCTTCTTCCTTAAACACAAACAGCCAAATCAAATCAAGCAAAACAACTAATATCCAAAACAAACAGTGGTGATGGGGCACTATAATGAAAGTGAGAATCAAGTGTTTTTAAGAGATTTATGGTAATTTCATTCTTAGGGCTCACTTATGTTCTATTATAGAAATTTAAAACCTTATACTCTCAATCTTTGAATGATATTTTCCCCTCTTTATTTGTTTCCATTAAATATTGAATGTTTCTGTAGTTGAATAATTGGACAAGTACATACCCAGGAATAATCCTCCAGATATTCAAGAGAGATTTCTTTTTCTATTTTAACTGAGGACCAATTATTTTCAATGATTTCCTTCAGCATGTGTTTCTCTGGCAACACTACTCACAGATTGAATTGGAGAGATCTGGGTTTTGTTGCTGTTGTTGTTTGTTTCAGGTCTACAGGTATACCGTGAAGCTTTACATTTTATTTTATTTTTAAGTATATTTTATTAACTATGTTATTACAATTGTCCCTTTTTTTCTCCCCTTTATTCCCCTCCACCCTGCACCCCCTTATCGCCACCATTCCCACCCCCTTAGTTCATGTACGTGGGTCGTACATGTAAGTTCTTTGGCTTCTCCACTTCCTACACTATTCTTAATCTCCCCCTGTCTATTTTGTACCTACCATTTATGGTTCTTATTTCCTGTACTTTTTCCCCCTTTCTCCCTCCACCCCCTACCAGCTGATAACCCTCCATGTAATCTCCATTTCTGTGATTCTATTCCATCTAGTTGTTTACTTACTTTGTTCATGGTTTTTGTTTTAGGTTCAGTCGTTGGTAGTTGTGAGTTTGTTGTCATTTTACTGTTCACTATTTTGATCTTCTTCTTTTTCTTAGATAAGTCCCTTTAACATTTCATGTAATAAGGGCTTGGTGATGATGAACTCCTTTAACTTGACCTTATCTGGAAAGCATTTTATCTGCCTTTCTGCTCTAAATGACAGCTTTGCCAGATAGAGTAATCTTGGATGTAGGTCCTTGGTTTTCATGGATTTGAATACTTCTTTCCAGCCCCTTCTGCCTGTTTCTTTCGAGAAATCAGCTGATAGTCTTATAGGAACTCCTTTGTAGGCAACTGTCTCCTTTTCTCTTGCTGCTTTTAAGATTCTCTCCTTATCTTTAATCTTGGGTAATGTAATGATGATGTGCCTTGGAGTGGTCCTCCTTGGGTTCAACTTCTTGGGGACTCTCTGAGCTTCCTGAACTTCCTGGAAGTCTCTTTCCTTTGCCAAATTGGGGAAGTTCTCCTTCATTATTTTTTCAAATAAGTTTTCAATTTCTTGCTCTGTCTCTTCCCCTTCTGGAACCCCTATGACTTGGATGTTAGAATGATTGAAGTTGTCCCAGAGATTCCTAAGCCTCCCCTCATTTTTTGAATTCTTGATTCTTCATTCTGTTCTGGTTGAATGTGTATTTCTTCCTTCTGCTCCAAATCATTGATTATGAATCCCAGTTTCTGTCCCTTCACTGTTGGTTCCCTGTGTATTTTTCTTTATTTGACTTTTCATGGCCTTCACTTTTTTCTCTATTTTTTGACCATAGTCAACCATTTCTGTGATTATCCTGATTACTGCTGTTTTGAGCCCTGCATCTGATAAGTTAGCTATCCCTTCAGTGCTTAGTTGTATTTTTTCTGGCATTTTGATCTGTTCTTTCATTTGAGCCATATTTCTTTGTCTCACCGTTCTTGTTATGTTGTAAGGGGTGGAGCCTTAGGTATTCGCCAGGGCAGGGCAACCTGCATCGCTGTGTTGTGGCATTGTATGTGGGGAAGAGGTCAGAGAGAGAACAATGACACTTGTTCAGCTCTTGCCCTACTTTCAGTCACTTCCCCCGCTACCCACAAGCAAATTGGGCCCTTCTGGTGCTGAGTCCCAGGTTGACGGGTTTATGTATGTTCTGGGACCCTGTGGATCTCTCCAGTGAGGTCTCCTGTGAGGCTGGGAATTTCTCCTGCTGCTGTAACCCCCACTGGTTTTTATAGTCAGAAGTCTTGAGTCTTTCTTTTCCTGCGCTGGAACCCTGGGTTGTGTGGCCTGTCTCACTCCCTAGTTGTTCCTCCTGGTTTATCCACATGCAAATGTGGGACCTCCTGGTCTACCAGCTGTCACCTCACCCTCCTGGTCCTCCAGCCACTGTGTTGCCGCAAGTCCTCTCTACTCCAGCTGCCCGTCTGCACCCCTCCGACCAGTCTGGATGAATGTTTTCTTCTTTAACTCCTTTGTTATGGGATTTCCATACAGTTTAATATTCTGGCAGTTCTGGTTGCTTTTTGTTTTTAAATTTGTTGTTACCCTTATTTTGGTTGTGTGAGGAGGTAAAGTGTATCTACCTATACCCCTCATCTTGGCCGGAAATCTCAAGCTTTAAATTTTAAACCATCTCTTTTCAGATTTGTTTTTCTCTTACTGTTGAACCTTTAAAGATACCTGCTGCTCTTGTAGTGTGATTAAGTTAGAGGAGACCCCTGTGATGTTTATTCCTTCTTTACAGGCTAATTTAGTGGAACTCCAAATGACCAAGTGATAGTCTCAATTGCCCGTTCAATAGAAGTGTTGTTGTACACTTTAAGGGAAACATTACTTCCTTGCGAACTATGACAAAACCACAAGAGCCTAAAGTGGCAGGGATGGGACGGAAATGTTTGCAAGTGCGTTCTTTCATGTGATAGTGAGAGGAGTGCCTGCCACCTTCATACCTTGATCCCTGGACCTAGTATTCTGGTTGTGGGAGAAACGCTGCCATATATTGTTCATTTTGATCACTGATTCAAAGCATGTACTTCATCCTACAGGACAGCACTCCAGCCTTGCTCCATTTCAGTGTTCTCTAACGGGCTGCTAGACGATGGGGACTTGATAAAATCAGTGAATTTCACAGGCGTGATCCCATTGCACCATTTCTTTTGCTGTAAAATTAGTTCCTTGGTCAAAAGCAATTCCAAAACTAATTGTTTTCATTCAATTCCCTAATCCATCATAATTCATTTTGGTGTATGGTATGAACTATGATTCTAAATGCTCACTGATAGTTTACTAGAAATTTATAGTTTACCAGAGAATATGCTCATTACCATAAAATAATTTTATTTATGCCTGGTCTCTGTTTCTTTTTTGGCATCATGACAAAATAAAACAAAAAAGATAAAGGAGATTATGAAGAAATGTAAAATGTTCCAATTATTTTCATCATTACAAGAGCATTGGTTCTTTTTCCAATTAGTAGCTTAAAATCTACTTGTTTGACCAAAATATACTAAATAAATTAGCTAAGTAATCCTTAAAGTATTCAAACTTTGAAATCTTAAAACAAAAAAAAAATTTTTAAAGAAGTTTCAACTTTTCTATATATTATAAAGTGGGTATTTGATAAACATAAATTTTTAGTACATCGTTTATTGAGAAAATTGATATTTGGTTTTATTGATTATATGTGATCTATCATATATATGTAATATATATAATTTTATATATGATATATACATATATAGATTTGGTTATATTAATTGATTGCATTGATGTATATATTTAGAACTTGTTCTTCAGTTAATAAAAACCTGTTAATAGTTTACCGTTCAACCTTCCAAACATTTTTTAATGCATATATAAATGGACAACCACAGATTTTTGTTGTTTGTTTTAAATATGGCATCATATTGTATATGTTGTCCCATAAGTTGCTTTTGAGTATATTAGGGATATGTAGAGATAGATGTAACCTTTGGGTACCAAACTAATTG